>CAKOAT010424043.1:224457-249755 GCA_932364175.1 Eruca vesicaria subsp. sativa | reverse complement strand
TTGGAGACTAGAACCCCGAGAGATTTCTCCTTCCGGCTATAAGAGTGGCGACCGAGAGATTCCATTTCCTGAGAGACAACAAAAGTTATTTTCAGAGAAAAAAAAAAGTAGAATATAAAAATACTCAACACCCCGGGGAGATAAAGAGAGGGAAGAAGCGGTGTGTTTGGATATAGGCTTTGTTGTGACCTCGAAAACCAATTTCATTAGGCGGGGGTTTTAAATTATACCATTGACCGGTTTAGTGGTCTGGTTAACCCAACTTTTCAAAATTGAGAATTTAATTTTAATTTTTAGTAGACAATTTCCGCGCGATATGCATATTTTTTTCCCTCTCAAAAAGACAAAAAAAAAAGAACCGCACTCCAACCCGCTTTCCCTCCGGGTCACGTAGAAAAGTTGAGCGAAATCTATCTTGTAACAAAAGACAATATTACCCCTAAATATTACTCGAATTTACAGCAAATCCAACAACCATTCAGACGTCAGTGTGAGGATCTTTCTTTCACTTGATAAAATCTAAAGCCGAAGAAATAAAAAAGATCAGGCGAGGAAAACGACGTAGTTTCGCCAGTTAGATATGCCGTTCTCCTCCTACATCGGCAACACTCGCCGTGGCGCCTCCTCCTCCTCCTCCGCCACCGGCGGCAGCGGTTGGGGCCAATCCCTCCTCCCAACCGCCCTATCAAAATCCAAGCTAGCGATCAACCGCAAACCACGAAAACGAACACTCCTCACCAACTTCCTCTTCGCGAACTTCTTCGTCATCGCCTTCGTCGTCTCCCTCCTCTTCTTCCTCCTCACGCTCTTCCACTTCGGCGTCCCGGGACCGATCTCCTCCCGCTTCCTCGCCTCCAGATCCAATCGGATCCCGAAGCCGCGGAAGAGCATCAACCGGCGGCACGTGAACACCTCCTCCTCCGCCGTGGTGGACATCACCACCAAGGATCTCTACGATAGGATCGAGTTCAAGGACGTTGACGGCGGTCCGTGGAAGCAGGGGTGGCCGGTGACTTACAAGGGAGACGAGTGGGAGAAGGAGAAGCTGAAGATCTTCGTGGTGCCTCACTCTCACAACGATCCTGGGTGGAAGCTGACGGTTGAAGAGTATTATCAGAGGCAGTCGAGGCATATCCTCGATACCATCGTTGAGACTCTTTCCAAGGTGATTCAAACGAAACGATCTCAGTGAATTGATGATTGATGACGTGGATTTGTTTTTTTTTTTTAAATGTTTTAATTAAATAGGATTCTAGAAGGAAGTTTATATGGGAGGAGATGTCGTATCTGGAGAGATGGTGGAGAGATGCTTCGCCGAGTAAGCAGGAAGGTTTGAGTAATTTGATTAAGAATGGGCAGTTAGAGATTGTTGGAGGTGGTTGGGTGATGAATGATGAGGTATGTTTTTTTCTTTTTTCAAAAAGAGTGCTGCTATGTTGTTTGTGATGCGCTAATATGTATTGGTGTTTGTTTGTTGGGTGCAGGCTAATTCACATTATTTTGCTATTATTGAACAGGTATATAAATTCTCCAACTCTTTTTTCTTTTTGTTTTCTGCACTGAATTTTTGTTTTTAGAAACTTGACTTTTACTGAAACAAAGATGATGATGATGATGGTAGTGGTTACTGCATTTCAGCAGGCTAGCCATTTAGTTTGTATTTACTGTCACATCTGGTTGGTTATAGTACTGACATTACCTAATACCTCGTTTGAGCTGAAACCCCTCTTTTGCTTGTTATGTGTAAAAGAGCATGTGGTGATAGAATATTAATTGGCTACAGATAATGCTTGCTTAGCTAGCCGCTTGTTGCATGTGTTTTTTTCTTCTATTTGGGTAAAATTTCGTCCAAAGTTGGGGACTCCAGCCTGTTCTTAGGAGAAACTATATTTTGTTATTGGTACTGGCTATGCTCTTGAATCTGATTTTGTCTTCTATCTGCAGATCGCAGAGGGTAACATGTGGCTGAATGACACAATTGGAGTTATTCCCAAGAATTCATGGGCCATTGATCCCTTTGGCTATTCATCAACCATGGCTTACCTCCTCAGGCGTATGGGTTTCGAAAACATGCTTATTCAGAGGACTCATTACGAGCTCAAAAAGGAACTTGCACTGCATAAGAATCTGGAATATATTTGGCGTCAGAGTTGGGATGCTATGGAGACGACTGATATTTTTGTTCACATGATGCCTTTCTATTCATACGATATCCCACACACTTGTGGGCCAGAGCCTGCAGTTTGCTGTCAGTTTGATTTTGCTCGGATGCGGGGGTTTAAGTATGAGCTTTGCCCATGGGGGAAGCACCCAGTGGAGACCACACAAGAAAATGTGCAAGAGAGGGCATCGAAGCTTCTTGATCAATACAGGAAAAAATCCACCCTTTATCGAACAAACACCCTTCTTATACCACTTGGAGATGATTTTCGGTTCATAAGTATTGATGAAGCCGAGGCTCAGTTCCGTAACTACCAGGTGTTGTTTGATCACATCAACTCTAATCCTAGTCTAAACGCAGAGGCAAAGTTTGGTACTCTGGAGGATTATTTCACAACACTTCGGGAAGAAGCCGATAGAGTAAACTATTCACTTCCTGGTGAGGTTGGCTCTGGTCAGGTTGTTGGTTTCCCTTCTCTATCAGGTGACTTCTTTACATATGCAGATAGGCAACAAGACTATTGGAGTGGTTATTATGTTTCAAGGCCTTTCTTCAAAGCCGTTGATCGTGTGCTCGAGCATACCCTTCGTGGCGCCGAGATCATGATGTCGTTCCTGCTAGGTTATTGCCATCGAGTTCAGTGTGAGAAATTTCCGACAAGTTTTTCGTATAAGTTAACTGCTGCAAGAAGGAATCTAGCTCTTTTCCAGCACCATGATGGGGTAACCGGAACTGCTAAGGATCATGTGGTACAAGATTACGGAACCCGGATGCATACTTCATTGCAAGACCTTCAGATCTTTATGTCTAAAGCAATCGAGGTTCTTCTTGGGACTCGTCATGAGAAAGAAAAGTCTGATCAGTCCCCATCATTCTTCGAGGCAGAGCAAGTGAGATCCAAGTATGATGCTCGGCCTGTTCACAAGCCAATTGCTGCACGTGAAGGAAACTCACACACAGTTATACTCTTCAATCCATCCGAACAGACGAGAGAAGAGGTAGTGACAGTCGTTGTCAACCGTGCTGAAATCTCGGTTCTGGACTCGAACTGGACTTGTGTCCCTAGCCAAATATCTCCTGAAATGCAGCATGACAATGCCAAACTATTCACTGGGAGACATCGCCTTCACTGGAAAGCTTCTATTCCAGCTCTTGGTCTGAGAACGTATTACATTGTTAACGGAAACGTTGAATGCGAGAAAGCTACACAGTCTAAACTCAAATACGCTTCTGAGTTCTTCGACCCGTTCCCTTGTCCCCCTCCGTATTCCTGCTCAAAACTGGACAGCGATGTGACTGAGATCAAAAACGAACATCAGACTCTTGTGTTTGATGTTAAGAACGGTTTACTCCAGAAAATAGTCGATAGAAATGGGGCAGAGACCGTCGTGAGAGAAGAGATTGGTATGTACACAAGTCCAGATAGTGGAGCGTACCTGTTCAAACCAAAAGGTCAAGCTCAACCGATTGTTAAATCCGGTGGACATCTAGTCACATCCGAAGGACTGCTAGTCCAAGAAGTCTTCTCTTATCCTAAGACCAGGTGGGAGAAATCACCTATCTCGCACAGCACTCGAGTTTACACTGGAGGTAACACGCTTCAGGATCTAGTTGTTGAGATGGAGTATCATGTTGAGCTTGTCGATGAAAATTTTGATGACCAGGAGTTAATCGTGCGTTACAAGACTGACATTGACAACAAAAAGGTCTTCTATTCTGATCTCAACGGTTTCCAAATGAGCAGGAGAGAAACTTATGATAAGATACCGCTTCAAGGAAACTACTACCCTATGCCATCTCTAGCATTCATACAAGGATCCAACGGTCAGAGATTCTCCGTGCACTCTCGCCAATCTCTTGGTGTTGCAAGCCTTAAAGATGGTTGGTTGGAGATTATGCTGGACAGAAGGTTGGTCCGTGATGACGGACGTGGTCTCGGGCAAGGTGTGATGGATAACCGTGCAATGACAGTGGTGTTTCACCTTACTGCAGAATCAAACATCTCTCAAGCAGACTCTGGTTCCAACGCTAACCCGAGGAACCCATCGCTCCTCTCTCACCTCGTAGGTGCGCACTTGAACTATCCCATAAACACATTCATCGCCAAGAAACCGCAAGACATATCGGTGCGTGTTCCGCAATACGGTTCATTTGCTCCTTTAGCGAAACCGTTGCCGTGTGACATCCACATCGTGAATTTCAAGGTTCCACGTCCATCGAAATACTCTCAGCAGCAATTGGAAGGGGACAAACCGAGGTTCGCTCTCATCCTCAACCGAAGAGCTTGGGACTCGGCTTATTGCCATAAAGGAAGAAGAGCAAACTGCACAAGCGTGGCTGATGAGCCAGTGAACTTTTCCGACATGTTTAAAGATCTTGGAGCTACAAAGGTAAAACCAACTTCACTGAATCTCTTGCAAGAAGACATGGAGATTCTTGGGTACGACGATCAAGCTGGTACACTGCCGCCACAGGAAGGACGTGTCTCGATCTCTCCCATGGAAATACGAGCGTACAAGCTTGAGTTAAGACCTCACAAGTGAAAAATACAGTCAAGAGGGATAGTTGAATATTTGGCTGGTACGGCCTCACGAGAACGTTGCATCGGACAGAGTCAGGCTTCTTGCTAGAAAAGCTGTTCGGGAAACGTTTAACTGTCAAAAGAGAGAGAGAGTTGAAGCTTGGAGCCTTTGTGTGTCCATGCAAAACTACTGTAAGACCTTAGTGTTACCTTTTTTATTTGAGACAAGTGATATTAATTAGTTTTACCATGTTACCTTGGATTGATATGTTGTGTGTATATATATAAACTATAGTATACATTACACGTTCGATGGGACTACCTTTCCAAAGACAATTCAAAGAGATTATGAACTTGTGTGGTAAGTTACATGTTTCTTATATAAACTGGATTGCGCATAAAATGGATTGGGATCCACCTCGAATGTTAATTTCCAGCTAAACCAAGCCAACTTGATTAATTGAGAGGATTGGGTTATTATTTGTGATCTTATGTAACCACACTAGTGCTAATGTTTTAACTTTTAACTGCGAAACACACGAAAATATGGACCGAAAGTGTGTAATCCATTCATTTGTATTGGTGCAATGTCATGCCAT
Organism: Eruca vesicaria subsp. sativa; assembly: GCA_932364175.1. NCBI lineage: Eukaryota > Viridiplantae > Streptophyta > Magnoliopsida > Brassicales > Brassicaceae > Eruca > Eruca vesicaria. Next base: position 244,474 of record CAKOAT010424043.1, on the reverse strand, counting down.
TTACTTTTTCAATTTAATTAGAGTACACGAATAAATTTACCAGAAAAAAGAAAAAAAAATATATAAAGAATTATACTGCCAATCTAAATTAAGTAATTAACCAATAAGATTACCAATGAGATATTTTAATACGCAAAATTAGGCGTGAAAGGTTCACGGCCACATGTTCTTAAGCTAGAAAAAAATTGGCAAGCACAATGATGGATCAATTCTATTATCATCAAATTAACAAAGACACGGTAGACACACATACAATCTCCCATGGCTTTTAGGACACCCAGTCACCAAATTTCGTTGGCCTAAGTTTGCAATATATAAACCAAATTCATAAATTATCATTAAAAAATCAAAGAAATTGTTTACTCAACTAAAGAACATACCCTAAAGGAAAATTCTGCTAACTAGTAATATCTCATTTTTATTCAAAACTAATTATTTATCAAAAGCCAAACATATTTATTCTTCTTCTTTCTGCATAAACTCATTTCTATGTTCACGTTTTTTCTTTTATGAATTAACTTTAGCCATTATTACAAACTATTTTCTATGTATAACCATTTATATCTTATTTTTGCTAGGATGCGGGGATTTAAGTATGAACTTCGTGGAGGGGTAAAAGCACCCAATGGAGACCACACAAATGTCACGCACTTAGACCAAGTCCATTGGGGGGTTTTAGTGAGGGTTCTCAAAGGAAAAGGGGATAAAATTAAATCAATAATGCCTTATTATCACAGAACCGTTGTCTTATGAAGGGGTTAAAGAAAAAGTTAAAACCCCATACGTGGCAGTTTCTCATTCGACCGTTCTGTTCACACGAGAGAGCAAAAGAAAGCGCTCCTCTTTCCTCGATTTCGTCTCTCTCTCATTGATATTGTCGATGTTTTTGCTCCTTTCTTGGTCTCTCTCAACGAAATGGTTGATTATATGTAAATCTCCCACGGAGATGAAGATCGATCGATTTCGTCCTCGTCGGTTGGTGTATCTGTGCGTCGTGGGTGCTGTCAGTGCTGTGGAATGGTCTATCTCTTCGTTGTAGGTTCTGTGGGTGGAGATGATGTTTAGAGAAGATTTTGAATCGTCGAAGTTCACCTCCAGTTCCGTGCATGCAATCACTGTTAAGGTAAACTTTTTTTTGTTGCTCCCGTGACTTGAATGCTTTGGATTAGAATCGAAATTTTTGGTTTGATGATGAGATGTTTTGAGTCTGTTAAATATCTTCTCTTTGTGTTGACTCTGTTAATATCATCTATTTGTCTCTTTTATTACATCGTTTTAATTTCATCTTAACTTTGGGATGTTTTCCAGATTCCTATTACATCGATTTGGTTGGATTTGGCTCCATCTTAACATTTGCTTATATCGAAAGAGAGGTATGTATCTTTTTATGTCTCCGATTCAGCATCTCCTTACTTTGATTTGGTTTCAGGAAAAATAAGTCATTTGTTATGATGTAATTAAACTTTGCAGAACATTGGTTAGTCGTTTTTACTCTTCTCATGAATGATATGATGTAATTAATCTGTGCAGGGAGTAGATATACCGATGGAGATGCAAGAAATGGATCAAAATACTACAGAGCCGACCACACTTCATCAACGACAGCACTCTGTTTTCATATAACTATCTCTCTTTCTCTCTGTTCCAGTTATATTGTAGATTTGATTGTCTTTATATTGCAGGTTTTGATTCCTTAATGATATATCTTTTTTTTTTTTCTGTGTAAGGTTATATAATTGACTTGTATTTGCTTTTAACTTCTGCAGCTGCTGTGAAGAGAGCAAATGTTGACCCATCTCTCGTTCAAGTTGTGTTTGGCAATGTTCTTAGTGCTAATTTGGGTCAAGCTCCTGCTCGTCAAGCTGCTTTAGGTGCAGGGATCTCTAACTCTGTTATTTGTACTACAATCAACAAGGTTTGTGCTTCAAGCATGAAAGGTGAGAATTTTGGGCTCTAGATTTACTGTATTTCAATCATTTTAAGATGAGGGAAACAATAGTTTTTTGTGTGGTTTTCAGCAATGATGCTTGCTGTGAAGAGAGCAAATGTAGACATGAGAAGCTCGTGACACAATAAGACACAAGATCGCTCTTTCATATTGACATGTATTTTTTGTTCTAGCTTTTATGAGTTGTGACATAAGAAGACAGTATGTATATGTTTCATGTTTTAGAACTTCTTTAAGAACCCCTCCATTGGAGGAGGAAATTTTATTTCCATTAGCCAAGGTTCTAAACTTGCTAAATCACCTTATTTATTTTTAATTTAATCATTACAACCTCTAATAGGTTCTAATGGATGGACATGCTCTTAAGCTACTCAATTTTTACGTTGGTGCAAGTCGACATATTGCCACTCACTACACCTTTGTCCAAAGCCAAACCCTGAAGTGGACTTCATCTTCCTTTTTGTTTTAGGGGTGTTTTTTTTTTTCTTACTTGTGTATGTATATATATATATACCTCGAATTATACCAATAAAGCGAATTTGAGACTTGACAAACAAGTAACATGTTCTAAGGTCAGAACACCAGTAAAACCAGTAAAACCAGTAAAACCATAACAAAGCAACCAAAGCTAAAAAAGGATGGTATCGGTTAATGTGAATAGATGGGAAATCAAAATGGTTATATCTATGGACCAAAATTAGTTATTGCCAGTAGTCTTCTATTATACAAAGTACAAACTCCTTTGCAATTTGCTTGTCTCAATCTCGTCCAAGTAAAGGAGTAAGAGACAAAATTGCTGAAAAGAGAGAGAAAAAGAGAGTTTGTATTTTTATTTTGTGATAAAAGAGAGTTTGTTATTTGTTTCTACATGCAGGTATAAATATTTTTCATTTTAGGATAAATAGTTATGTCATTTTCAATATTATTGAAGATATCCACTGAAGAAATAAAGTCTGCATAAAAAGTAGCTGAGTTAAAAGATAGCTTCCTGTTGAGTTGGAAGAAACGTATATATAATGAATTCTATGAAAATAAGGAATACATATAGTTTGTTTTCAAGGAATTTAAGAATAAGTTTAGTTTTTAGTGCTTTAGAAATATAATTCCTTTTTAGATTAAGCACAGAAAAGAAATAAAAATAGTCATGTACTCAGTTGTATATGTATATATGGGGATGCACTGTACCAGATTTTATGGCCTAAAGCTTTATAAATACAATCCCACACACAAAGCACAACCTTACTTCTTCTCATCTTTCTCTATCTCTCTTTAGCCAAAAGCTCAAGCTTCAAATATTGTTTATGATGGATGAAGGAGAGAAAACAAGAAGACTTAGCAAATCATGTGCCCTTCTCATAGTGATTGCTGGGATAGAGAGATATGCATTCAAAGGAGTTGCATCAAACTTAGTGACATATTTAACTGATGTGGTAAAGATGACCAATTCAAGAGCAGCCACAACCGTTAACACCTGGAGTGGCTTCACTTTCATGTTGCCTCTCTTCTCTGCTCCTTTTGCAGATTCTTATTGGGACAGATTCTTTACCATCCTCGCTTCTTCTTCTCTTTACTTTGTGGTAAGTATCATTTTACTGACATTTTATTAGGAATCAACAGTCAGAAAGAGTCAATTCAATAAATGTTTTGCTTTATTATATTATTACACATATTGAAACATGTTCATATGATCTCTTAACCAAGTGGTCCATTTCCTTTTGTTTTCATAACGTCTTCTCTTATTTTCTCTATTTGTCCGTTAAAACAATATTATGCCTTGTTAATACGATTTTTTTTTGAATTTTTTTGTTTATGATGTGTTAATGATCATGTGACCCTCTTCTTTTCGCACTTTTATGAGGTCGATTTGCTTGAAAACAGGAACCTTTTAGGAATCAATACGAAACGTTTATTGATATTTCATCTGTGTTTTGATGTGGTTAGGCATTTCGATGGAATTTCCTAGGAAATACTTTTGTCACTAAATGTTTTATAACTAATTAATCTTCCTTTTTAGGGTATGTGACGTTAATGGAATTAAGCATATATTGCTGGTAGAGTTTGGTTCCATAGTGTGATTTTTGGGATCTTATCAGAAATAGTTAAGCCTAGTGTATACTCAACTATGACAATGGAACTCGAATCATTCCTCACTAACATTGATTATCTATATTATATTATTGAATATTTAGGATGAACAAAAAAAACCCATTATTGTAACTTGGACAACAATAACTGATTTTTTTTTACTGAGGATATAATGTAAAGATTAAGTATTTCTGAGTATTACTGAATTCATATGTATAGATTATATTTTTTTTGTTAATTACTTAAGTAACTAATGTTTGGCATTTTTTTGGATAAAAAGGGACTAGTGGGATTAACATGCACGGCATTTGCTGGGTCACATTCCACTACAAAAACCATTTCTCTTTACTTCCTCTACACTTCACTTAGCCTCGTCGCTCTCGGCTTAGGCGTCTTAAACCCATCTCTCCAAGCATTTGGCGCTGACCAGCTTGACCATGACCTTGACCACAACCACGAGCCATCCTCAGATAACAAAGAAGTCAAATCAAACCACAAGACTCAGTTTTTCCAGTGGTGGTACTTTGGTGTTTGCGCTGGTAGTCTTCTAGGAGTCACCGTCATTGCTTATATACAAGATACATTTGGTTGGGTTCTCGGTTTTGCAATCCCAACCGCTTCCATGTTATTGTTGATCCTGTTGTTCCTGTGTGGCTCTGGAGTTTATGTCTATGCTGATCCTGGTCTAGACCTAAGAGCTAAACCAGTTCAAAGGATCTTAGAGCTTCTCAAAGGAGTAGTGTCGAGAAGAAGTAAGATCACTCTTGTAAACGACCATGACTTTAATGCCATGGAGCTTGAGTAAGTCACCAAATTTTATGTTTTTATTCTCCGGTTTTCGGTTTAGTCTTTTCCGGTTTTATTTTCTGATTTTGAGTTAGCTTTGGTTTTCTAGCATTTTAAGGATAGTTTTTAACAGTTTAGATTCAATATTTTAAAATTTTAGCAAATTTTCAAATTCACATATATATATATATATATATTTTTTTTTTTTTTTTAAGTTTTACTCGGTTGAATTTTTCCGGTAAAGTTGGTACAATTGGAAACTTTTTTTTTTGTACAATTGGAATTTGATTATGGTTTGTTTGTAATTTCTATACATATCTTTTTCGGTTTATTTTCCTTTGGGTTTGGTTTATGAATTGGTTAACATCCCTTAATCACTTCTTGGTTTGTTGTATTATAATATAGGATGCAAGAGAAGCCTCTATGTAACTGTAACAATACTACGAGCAAGAACTTAGCTGATGAAAAAAGTTGCAAGAGCAATTTCTCAGGGCAAGAAACCGTGAAGCTATTACTTCGTCTCTTACCAATATGGACAATGCTTCTAACATTTGCAGTCATATTCCAACAACCAGCGACATTTTTCACAAAGCAAGGTATGTCTATGAAGAGAAACATCGGACCAAACTTCAAAATCCCACCAGCAACACTACAAAGCACAATCACTCTGTCTATAATCTTACTCATGCCGTTATACGACAAGATCTTGATCCCAATAGCCAAGAAAATAACGAAGAACGAAAAGGGTATTCCCGTCATGGAGAGAATGGGAATAGGTATGTTCTTGTCCATCATTGCTATCATTATCGCAGCTTTAGTGGAAAGAAAAAGACTAATGATAAGCAAGAAGATCAAGACTTCACCAAACTCTTCAGACCCGTTGAGCATCTTTTGGCTCTTGCCTCAGTATATTTTACTAGGTGTCTCGGACATTTTCACGGTCGTTGGCATGCAAGAGTTTTTTTACAGTGAGGTTCCTGTAAGAATGAGAACGATGGGGTTTGCTTTGTACACGAGTGTCTTTGGTGTTGGGAGTTTTGTGAGCGCTGCGTTGATCTCGGTCATTGAGAGTTATACAAAGTCAGGAGGTGAGAAACATAACTGGTTTGCTGATGATATGTCGGAAGCTAGACTTGATAATTATTATTGGCTTTTGGCTCTTACAAGTGCTATTAGCTTTTTGATGTATATTGTTATTTGCAAACATTTTAAGAGTAGTAGTGATGATGATCAGTAAGGTGAAAATTGTTAATAAACTAAAAAATAGCTCTTGTTCAACATTAGAGTATCAGTATTGGTGATAGACTCTCACCACTAGATTTAGTATTGAAAAAAAAAACATTTTAAGAAATTATCATGTGTTAAAGGACCTTTCACAAATGTTCCAGAATCTCTTACATACTTTAGTCTCTATTTCTTTCTTCATTGTTTTATTATTTTTTAATTAGTGACTTCTACAGATTACCAGTGGTGGGAAACAATGTGGGTAAGAAATATGATTATTTAGTTGTAGATCTATATATGTATTACATTTTTAAAAGACTCTTTGTTGATCGAATAGTATATAGATCTTAATGCTTATGATAATGTCAATCAATTGACAGGTGAATGTCACATGTAAAATTGAATTCTCAAAAGCACTTAATAACTAATAACTGTGCCCTTTAAAAGTTATAGGACCGAATCCACAACGACTTTTCTTTTACCATACAAATACTATTTGGCTGCTTTTTCTTCCTCGTTGACTATGAACGTTTCTCTGTAATCAAGAAGACGTGCATCAGTGTAAAAGCTACGGTTTATTAGGGACTAATGTCTAGTGTAGAAATGGCTTTTCATCTCGAAATCAACTACTAATTATTTTCAACTAAACATCTCAGAAACCAATACGGTTAAGTGATCAATAATACCCACCATGGAAAGGCCAAGGGTTGATAAGATCAAGAACTCACAAGAAACCAACGATGGAGCTATCAAAAGAAGGATACACAGCTCCTATTCCTCTAGAGCTTTTGTTCATTATTTTCTTAAGATTACCAGCCAAAACCCTAGCGAGATGTGTCTGTGTATCAAAGCTTTGGGCATCCATAATCCACAGTCAAGATTTCATCATATCATTTCAATCTCAGTCACACATCCTCTTCTTCGTAAGAGATTATTACCAAACAAGATTCGAGAACTGGTTCTTCTTGTCAAACCAACAAGGAACATCATCTTTTCTTTCACGTACCACATGTCACGTCTCTCATTCAAGAACCAGATGTCGTCAGCCCCAAGAAGTCAACGGCTTGATATGTTGTGGATACGGTAGGAATCCAATGATATATAACCCCACCTCAGGAAAAACACTAACCTTACCAAGAATCTATGTCGGTCACAACGTTGGACCATACGTTGAAAACATTCTTGGATACGATCCAATCAACGAGGAGTATAAGGTATTGTCCATGACTCCATTACCTGGTAACCATAGTGGTGATAGCATAATACCATATAATGAACATAAAGTGTTTACGTTGGGATCTAAAAATTCATGGAGAATGGTAGAATGTAACACGATTCATTGTCCTGGAACTATAAGTGTATGTATCAACGGGGTTGTGTATTACGGTGCTTACGTAGGGGAGAGTATGAAGCAACTTAGATTAGTGAGATTTGACGTGAGGACTGAAAAGTTCGGTTTTACCAAAATGCCTGAGTCTGTCCAAACACTAAGTTATTATTCATCAACTCTAATGAATTACCATGAAAAAATAGCGTTAGCGTATTCAAGAGGTTACGATACATATGAGTTGTGGGTTTTGGAAGATGCTAAGGAGCATGAATGGTGTAAGATATGTTTTACTACAAGGTTATGGACACAACCTTGTGTTAAATTTCACGTTGAGGGGGTTACTAGAATGGGTGAGATTATTTTGACTCCGGGGTATGGGATTAAGTTCTATGTTGTATATTACAGTTTAGTAACGAAACAATTTAGAAAGATTGATATTGAAGGATATAAAAATCCTGGTGGAGTAGTTGTTTCATGGGAGTATGTTGATACTAGTACCATGCTTTTGTAAGAAAGTGAGACTTCATCACTTGATTTCCACTTTTGTTATTTGTCATCTTGAGTAATATTTGTTTGGACAACTTGTGTAATAAAATTGAGCATTGTCCTCTTGTAATAAAACTGAACATAAATGTGTTTCTTTAATCACAAAAAAAGGATAGAGATGATTCTATTAGACAAGAACTTGATCTTCGTCTTCAAAGCTAAGATTCAAAGTCTGTAACTTAAAGCCAGCTCCTTGTATAGTCTCAACCAAGCTTGACGCCACTCCCGTTGCTTGAACCGTTGTTTGCTTTGATAGCTTCACACACATTGAACATAACATTTGTCAAATTCAATAGGGTGATCTAAAGCATACACATATTCATAGTCTGTCATTGTATACATATATGTGTATGTGTGCTTAGGTATGTAAAGGCAATGAATGTATCAAGAGAATGTTGGAAGTAAACATACCTCAACAACGGCAACACCTTCAGAAACTTGAACCTTTAAATTGGAAACTCCATCGATGTCCTGAAAGAACAAACAAGGTTTGCTATCAGATTTTATTCATTGTTGTTGGAAAGCTAAACTATCTAAAGGGTTTGTTGAGAGCAAAGTCAATACTGAGACTGGATAGAATCTAAACAAGTAACCTAAAGGGTTGTTTACAATCCAAGAAACTGGAAAAAAAAAACAAAAACAGATTAGCCAGTTTATGGAGAGATGTTAAAGCAAACTATTACCTGTAAGGCCTTTGTCACATTAGGAATAGCTGCTTCATTCAAAGTTCCATCAGCCTTCAAAAAAAAAAATCAAGCAAAACACTGATCAGACTCAAACATCATTTATAAGTCATGATAGAACCATGGACTAATCAAGCTTCCATCAATGAAGGTGTGAGAGTGACTTCACATATTTATCCAAAAAAAAAAAAAGGTGTGAGAGTGAAGTACCTGAAAAAACATGGTGAGCATGTCTGAAGGAGAGACAGGGACAGAGACAGAGACAGAAACAGAAACAGTCTCTTGCTGTTTTTGTTGTTGTTGTTGTTGCTCTTCCTCTGCAACTGCGACGCCCTCTCCTCCTTCTCCAACTGACGAAAGCTTCCTAAACCCAAGGCGACTCTGTTTCGTAAAGCTGCAAACTCTGCAGTTCTCGATGGGTTTGGTTCGAAAGGTGAGGTTTTTGGATAGAGGAAGAAGAAGGGTCGGAGTAAAGTTAAGGCTTTTGGTTGTTGAAAAGGAGTGGAAAGTAGAAGAAGCTGCAATCGACGCCATTTTTCCCAATCTTCACTTCACTCGATAAGGTTGGTTGCGAGCAATAGATAATGTTTTTTTCTTATATAATTTCTTATGGGTGACATAAAAATCTTCTGACAATTAAATCATGTTGCTTTCACTATTCTTTTTTTCTCTTTTGAAGGTAAAATTGATATTAAAAAGCCAAATAATTTTTTTTTGAAAGCGAAAAAAACATATAGTTTGTTTTCTATTTGAGTTCTCAGTTTAAACGAAATATTCATTTTACTCTTTATATCTAAAACACCCACTAATATAAAGATTAAAATGAAGAGTTTTTGAAAACTGAGAACTCAAATAACAAACAATAGTCAAAAGCTTATATTTTTTTGTTTTAAAAGTTTATTTGGCTTTTCGTAAATTGAAAGTTAAAATGATTTAAAAGCATATTCAACTTAACGGTAAAATAGAGTGGAAAATGCAGTCATAAACAAATAAAAAATATATTACTGAATATATGGAGTAATGTCTTTTTTTTTCCTCGTAACTACATTTTTTATTTTATTTTGCAATAAATTTTGTAGTGAGGTTAGAGATGTTTAAAGTAAAATTATAATTTACTTTTTGTCGTTTAAAAATTCATGGCTTCTTTTACAGTTTTCAAAAAAAAAGGGTGAGAGAAGTAAGCTTTTCAACTTATTTTGTAGAATCCAATGAAACTTGGATAGTTGGATGAATGCAAACTGAGCTCATTTTGTTTCACTATTTGCATTTCATTAAACTTAATCAATCAAAAAAATTTTCTTCCATCGTACACAAGTTTCTGTTCAAGAAAATCACCTCAAGTTTAGGAGAAATTAATGATCAAATGAAAAAAAAAAATATTATTTTAGTGAAAAAATGTTACAAAATATAAAAAAAAAATGAAAATGAGTAAAATAATCCTTCTTCGGATCTTTCATCTAAAATGTCACGTCTTCCATCCGTGCCTCGCACGTTAGAATCCATATACCACGGAAACAACAAAAAAAAAACAGAAAAGCGCGCGCGCGTGGCCTTTACTTAATCAGCTGCGGTGGCGCGTAGTTGTCATTGTCGAAATCAATAGAGCATTTGGTGGAGACAGGCAGAGACGGCGAAGTGAACCTCATCGAATAATCACGGTAAGGAAACTCGTCTTCAAAATGACCCGTCTGTTTACCATCATCGAAATTCAACGAGTAACTCCAAGAATCATACCTGAAACCAACCTGATCCGGCCTACTACCACCGCCGTCTCCGGAGCCACCGCAGCACTGACTCCGTCCTACGCGGCGGATGAACGTTTTCCACTTCGGACCAGCCACGATCTCAGACCATTCCCTCATCTTGTTCCACCCTGAGATCCACCAACGGTCGTCAGGCTCAAGTTTATCAACGGTTCTGATCCGTTGCCACAGTACAGATCCTCCGTGACTGGACGGCTGAGATGTTCCGAGACATGGGAGGAAGAAACAACAACCTCGTTTCGCGAACATTGCTTCGTGCATGTCGTCGGTTGTGTCCATTTCAGAGATGGGGAAAGATTGAAGACCCATTTGGTTTAGAGATTAGAGAGAGAGAGAGGAACAGAGGAATTACAGAGTTGGGTTTGATTCTTTTGAATCCTCTCTTTCCTCTGCTTTTCTCTGCAACCCTAACCCTAATTTTCTCTCCTCTTGTTGTGAGTTAATGTCCCTTACGAGTCCATTTCTTAAGGCGAGAGGGACGGTAATAATAAATGGTAGCTAGAAAACAATAGCTGGAATTGCGTTAATGCCTAGCTGGCTTTTGAATAATCTCCTCTAAACCGGTTTTCGATTTTCTAAAACGGTACATTTAAAAAAAAGATCTCATACTAAAACGTTAACCAGTTGTTAAAAGAAATTAACCTTCCTCTTTTTTGATTGGATATAAAATTATTATTCAATCAAAACGTGCTTCTAATTTTGGATAAATCCATAAGAATATAAAAAGAAACTCACTCTTCTCTTTGACTAAAAAAAAAAACCCAGTCTTCTCTTTTTTACTATAACGTAAACTTATGTTACGTTGGTGCTGTAAACCGTTGTGGTCGGTAGGTTTTTCATGGGTCAACTATGTAACTGACGTGAAGACAGACAAGATCTGCTGTTCCTCCGTTCAGTAAGCTCTCTCATGCATTCATCAGAAACAGACGTGGGGAAGAATATTCCCAAAATACTAGCCGGCCATATATCACCTTTTAATAAATTTATTCCACCGACTACTGATAACAGAGTAACTACAAAAAAAAAAAAAATCATAAAAAATAGGAGTATATCTTTTGTCCAAAAAAATAAAAATAAAATAAGATAGGAGTATATCCATATATATTTTAAACTAATCATAACTAATATTTTACATTAAACTATTAAGGAAATCTAATAAAGTAAAACAAAGAAATAAACACAAACCGAAATCTATTAATATTACACACTATTCTAAGTAAATTATGAGAATCTGAGTTTTTAATCAGTAAACATGAGATGAATATCCCATGTAATTGATTCTAGGCCGTAGATTTCGCTGATCGTTCATGGCTTCGTTGAAATCAACGGCCTTGATTACCATGGCTTCTCTACGACCGTCCTGCTCCTGAACTGCGCCAAACACAAACTCGTTCTTCTCTCGATTCTCTTCGAACGGCGCCGTATCGTTCACATTTCGTTTCTGCTGGTTTTGGTATTGGTCACAATCTTGGTAATAGGACCGGTTTTGCTTTGCTCCTTGTGCTCTAAGGTAGGGTTTATCCGGATTTGTACATGATCTCGGTTCTAAACCCGGTGGTCCATCCTCTTCCGGTATAGCAAAGCTCTCTCGTACCGGAGGCCACTGGTTCGGTTGTTGCTGGTTATGGTGGTACTGGAAGTCTTGGGGAGTAACATTCCTTGAACCGGATATTATCTCAGAAACAGAAGAACCGGTTTTCACCACAAGCTTTCCAAGCGAACCGAGGAATCCTTCTTCTTTTTCCGGTTCATGTTGAGGTGGGATTAATGGCTGTCGAACCGGTCTTGGATAACGTTGATATGGAGCCATTGTCATTTCCGGTTTAGCTACATGTCTATTATTATCCTGAAATAAAAAAAAAAACGGATCAATAATGCTTAATTGGTTCCGGTTTAACCGAATCAAACCAAAATGTTCACTTACATGATGACGAAACGAAGAGAACAATGATCGTACTCTACGTACTAATAACGCAAACATATATCCAAAAAATGCAGCAGCAACAAGCAAAGCGGTTCCTACAATATACACAAGCATCGTCTCTCAAACAAAAGCACAAACACAAAAACAAACCTAGCTTGTTTGGAAAGTAACCAAGATGGAGATCTGTTTCTGGTTCGTGATGAGAACAGTCGTGGTTATGAAGCTGAATCTCTCTAATCATTCGGTTTCCTCGATCAATAACTAAAAGAGAACAGGTTGAAGAGACATAGATCAGATCAAAGTCATTAGAGAATCTCATCGTCTCCTCTTTAGATCCGCCGCTACGTCTTCCTCCAACAGCGATGGTTGAGACTCCTGAAATAAACAAATTAGCGCTTATAATTGCGTTACATATTCTCTAACGTTTATTTGTAGTTTGTTACCGTCGTGGCTGATCTTGCGTATGGCCATATTGTTAGTGTCTGCCACGTAGATGTTTCCACTGTCGTCTATAGCTAACCCTCTTGGGCGATTCATTTTAGCTTCTTTGAGCTTTCCGTCGACGTGTCCTGTGTAGCCTTCTTGTGAACCAGAGACCAGCTTTGGTTTACCATCTTCAGTAGATTCAAAACCCAAAACAAATCCGTTGTGAGATGAGTTTGAAGAACACTAAAAACGCAAGAAGCAAAAGCAAAGAATCTTAGAATCTATCTATTTGAATCTTGGAATCTATCTGAAAGCAAAAGTTTGGTGCTTTAATGTGAGGAAAGTCAGTTAACTTGAAGAACAAGAAACAACAAGAAGAATAAACCTGAAAAACAGAGAAACAGAACATGGATAAAAGCTAAATGTGTGTTCTGGACTAAAGTAAAAACAAAAAATTAATCTCCCACATAAAGAAACTTTGGAATCTAAAATCTGATGAAACTCACTTCTTTACTAAACTAGAAAAAAAAAGTAAAAGTAGATGAATCCTCCCATTGTTCCAAAAAAAGATGAATCCCCATCTTGAAGCAAAGCATAATTGTACATAATGGGTCATTATAAATTGTTAAATATGATTGTATATGTATGTGTCCAGTGAAATCGAACTTTGGAGTTTTTTTCCAAAAAATCTATTCCAAGAAGAAGATGAACTTACATCTAGAAAGAGGCATGGCAATTTTGTGGATGTTACTGTTCTCGGAATCCAGGACAATAAGCTCTTCTCCATTAGAGGAAACTTCAATCGCATAGGGCTCAATCCCAAGCTTGCTTCCATCAAACACTGTCTCTATATTATATCCACTTTCATATTTCACCATCGAACGGCTAGAAACACCTGTCACATTTTCAGTTTAATTATACTTTAATTGTTTAAACACTGAAGACAGCCAGATCATAATACACACAAAGTAATTTGTTGTGGGTCGTCTTACCAGATTTCGTGGTGGTTGTTGTGGTTGTAGATGTCTGAAGAGACCACAATAATTTCCACAGCATTGATGCCACATTTGTCACAAGTCCACTTACAATCTCTGATCCCAAAACAAAGGAAAACAAGAACATCTTCAGTCATTTATTATTATAAAAAAAGCAGAAACATTTATCGAAAAAATATTCTATGGAATCAAATTAATGTAATCAAGAACTCACTAACAGGAGGAGGCTTAGCTGAAACTGAAGACAACCCACAAAAGAGAAACAAGAAAATTAGAGACAGAACCACCCAGTTTCCATTTTTCCTCATCTTTTTGTTTTGTAAGGGAAACAAAGCAAGCGTTGCTTACAAGTTAGAGATGCACACAATATTGCTCTTGTATATTTATGTGTGGTTCTATGCACTTATGTATGCATGATGAGTTAAGCCGACAAAAGAGAAGATTTGCAGTTAAAGAAACATAAAGAGACAAGAATCATATGCTCTTGAGTCTTGTCTACTTATTGTTCAATCTCTCTTTTTGGATCTTTATCAGTAGGGAGAAATTATTACAAAAATGAAAAAAACACATCTTACTTATGCCACACGCAACTCTAACATTTCTACACAAAAGTTACAACTTACAACAACAACAACAACAGAAACAAAAACCTGACAGATTTATCTTAACTTTAATATACAATTTTAAAACTTAACAAAAAAAAATTGAAAAATTAGTCACACTATATAAACCATACCAACTTCTAAAGTAGAAGCATGAGGAGTAGACAAACCATAACAAGGACCTCTCGAGTTCCTCCTTAGAAAATCATACCCAAAGTTAATAGCCATCTTCTTCATCACACTCGAACCTGACTTCGCTCTCACATAAGAATGCCCCATTATAAACGCCATCCCCGCCTCACGCGCCTCCGTCAGCTCCGTCAACTCCTCCTCCGCAGACCTATCTATCCTCGCACTCTCCGGTAACACAAACCGTACCCTTTTCTTCACTCGTGGCTCTGCCTCAACGACATCACTCACCTCCGACTGTTCCCCATCATCATCTTCAAAGATTTGAACACCTTCGAGATTAGAGGAGGAAGCAGCTACAACCGTAAGCCTCTCCGCTGTCCCCGTCTCGTTTTCTTGGTCTAATAACTCATCAAAAGCCTTGTCCGAACGTATAAACTCAGCTATACTACAAATAAGGTCTTGCTCAAACTCCACGTCATCTTTATGCACGTCACGGTATCCATACCGAGCTATACACCGGTATAACCGGTACTCCTTCGGTCCTACCCGTCCCACGAGAAACCGTTCTTCCGGTTTAACATGCGGGACGGGGACGGACTTCACGCAGAGGAAGACAACAACTTGGTGGAACGCAGGGAGGTTGGTGATGAAATGAGAGAAGATCGCTGGGATGCCTGAGACGAGTTCCGTGTTGATCACGCCAATGCCGCGAACACGGACGATCCCTAGGTTTGAGGAGCCGAAGAGGGTGAGGAGCCAGTTGATGGAGACTTTGTTTTGGACGTCGAACTCGTAACGCATGACGGTTCCGTAGTGCCAGACGTACATGATGAGGAGGAAGATGAAGGATAGGGCGAGTGGAACCCACGCGCCTTCGAGGAACTTGATGAGTGAAGCTGAGAAGTAGAGGGATTCGATTGTTCCGAAGAAGAAGATGAAGGCTAGCGCGTAGAGGGAGCTTTTGCGCCAGCATAGGACTATTACTAGTGACATTAAGCAGGTCGTTACTAGCATAACGGTAATAACTGCCAAACCTGCTTACAAACAAGAAAATATTCAGAACCTTTACGTTGTGTTAATTAACAATATAAATTTTACAAAACGCGTCTAAAACTACATTGATTATAACAAGAATTAGTCAACCATTAATTTAGTAGACTTGACATTCGACTCTTGAAAACAGCACAACAAGAGTTAGTCGAATGTCGAGTCAAGCAAGTTGACGGTTAACTAACTTTTGTTATGGTTAATCTAGTTTTTAGATATATTTTGTAAAATTCAAATAGTTAATAGAGGTTGAAATATTTCATTTTCCTGCATAGTTGGTTATGCATGTGGTTGATGGAGACCGTACCTGAGGCATTGCTTATGTGTTTGGTGTCGCGGAAACCAACGGTCACTGCCAAGCATAAGAGCATGAGAGTCCAGTTGATCTCCGGGATATAAATCTGTCCATGCATCTTTGAAGATGTGTGCACGATCTTGACTTTAGGGAAGCAACCTAGAGAAGTGCATTGCTTGATGATGGAGAATGTTCCCGTTATTATCGCCTGGCTTCCAACCACAGCGGCCAAGATGGCAATTGCAAGAACCGGCCATCTTATTCTCTCTGTTCACACAACAAAACAAAACTAGTGAGCACTAGGCCAAACAGAGAGTTTTTTTGTATCTTATCTGGTTAACAAGATGGTAAGTGCATAATGCGTTTACCTGGTACTGACACGTAAAACCCTATCCGGTAATCACTCTCGAGAACATGATGCTTAGACAGATAAGCAGCTTGACCCATGTATGCAAGGATTAAGGAAGGGTAAACAGCGAATGTGAATGCAATCTGCAGCCAAGAAGACAAATACAAGTTTCAGGAAAAAAGCTAGTACGTAGGAGAACACAAAAAAGAAAGATTGATCAATCTCTTTACCTGTATTGATAACTGAGTGAAGTGTCCTAGGTCAGCAAACATAGCTTCTGAGCCTGGATAAACATCAAACAAACTTAAGTTAAAAAAGGGATTGAAACTCATGAAAAAAAATGATGTTTCTTCTCTGTTTTCTTTACCCGTTATGCATAGAAGGATGCCACCGAGAGACATCCAACCGCGTTTACCAGTTTTCTTGAGGAACTTGTAGATGTAATAAGGAGACAATGCTTTGTAAACATGAGGATTCCAATGGAAGATGTTGTATACACCAATGGTGCTTATGCAGAGAAGCCATGCAAGGACAATGGGAGCAAACAAAAAGCCTAAACGATGTGTTCCATAGTGTTGTAGCGAGAACAATAGTATCAGTATAGCGCAGACCACTGGCACCTCCACATCTGCACAGATTGAATAATCAACTATTTAGAGATTGAAGACAAAAAAGGTTACTTCAGATTCTACAAGAACTTATGCAGTCTTATCCAAACCAACTTACTTTATTTATTTTGACCACTTGATTATCACTTTTCAGACTAAACAGCTTTATGACTTTTATATTCCTCTAGCCTTTTTATCTTTGTTTTATTTTTTATATTTTTATTTTTTTCTGGAACACTATCTTTGTTTTATTTATAAATCAACTTTAACTCCTAAACCACATTCATTATTATATGATTATATATATATATAAAAAAAAGAATGCATCTGCATCAGCCTCACCTTCCACATCCAAAAAAAACAATTCATTCTATACATAATTAAGAAGCTTAAAACCTAACTTGATAAACCAGTCTAATCAAGAAATTTGTTTTTTATCTAATCAAGTTGTTGTCCACAAAAAAAACTATCTAACCAAGAAAGTATGAAGCTTACATTGATGTTGCTCCTTGGACATGGATAACTCTAATCCAGAGACTGCTGAGAAAACTGCAAAAAAAAAAACAATAATAATACAAAATCAGCATCTAAGATCTTGAAAAATCCACACAAAATCTGAGAAGAATCAATCTTTTTTATTTTAATTACCAGAGATAGCTGGTGTGAGAACACCATCACCAATAACCATACAAGTCCCAATCAAAGCAAGAACAAGCAACATGTTCTGAAGAAACTTATGCTTCTCAAGTGTGTTTTTCAAACTCCACCCCTTATCTTTCAAATTCCTCGGATTGTCCCCGGAAGTTTTCTTATACTCAGAAAGGTCCTCATCGGCGAGCTGAAAATTAGGCAAAGAGCTGATTCTGGCATGACGACAGAGCAAAGAGTAGAGAGCAAAGGTCCCACCTTCGCCATTATCATCAGCACGGAGGACAATAAAGACGTATTTAACTAGTGGGATTAGAGTTAATGTCCAGAAGATGAGAGACAGAACACCAAAGATCTCTTCGTTTGTCTCAGAGTGTTGGATGTCTTCAGCAAAAGTGCTCTTGTATACGTATAATGGTGAAGTTGCTAAATCTCCATAGACCACACCTAAGCTCTGGTAAGCTAAAGTCAGAACCGTCCACCAAGATTCTTTCTGCAGACAAACAAAAAGAAACAGAATTAGCAAGAAAGGTTTGGTTTCAGGAACCGAAACTGTAGTGAATGAAGTTCAGAGATTGACCTTAACTTGGTTCCTTGAGCTCAGACGCTCGAGATCCATAATGTTTTTTTTTTCTTTTTAAGTTATTCTTAGCTGATATGAATTTTAAGATGGGATTTGGATCGTGGAAGACAAGAAAGATTGGGGATATAACTTGATTGACGTTACACAAGTTTCTTTTTGGATTCTTTGGCTATGTGATTTTTTAATGCATTGAAAGGAGAAAGATTTGGGCAAAATCAAGAACCACAAGAGAGTAAGGAGGAGGGAGAGAGAAGAGACATAACTACAAAACATATGAAAGAATCATTATGTTAACTGCCACAAATACAATTACAAAATATCATACTCCTCAAGAAAAAAACGGTGGGGCCTTCTTTGTTATGGAAGAATGTGCATTGGTAGTAAATGGCTTTTGTATATTATCATATAAATTTGTAGCTTTTATAACTATTCAATATATATAGGTCTATATGTATGTTTGTGTCAACTTTAACATAGAACAGTCCTATGTAAAAATGCTATGAGATCTTGGCTAACAGAAAACTCTATGCACTAGAAGTCTAGAACATTTTCAAATATTTACTATGTGCTATTAAGTTTAGCTGCTTATTAAAAAGTCAACCAATCCAGAATTAATTTTGCTATAAATTTTTCCAAATGAAACGATTAATTATCACAGTTACATCCTCCTTTAATTTCCTCTATTTTTTAGAATACAGCTTGAAATGTTACAAAGATAATTGTTTTGTAATTTCAGTGGAAACTGTGGATCAAAGTACCACAGGTGACCCAGAAAAAGGGTCAGAGATTGGACAATAGTATATGAGAGATAAAGAAATATTAATGGGAGATGGGTGGGGAATGAATAGATTGGTGTCTTTATCACTTTTTTATCTTTTAAAATTGTTAATTTGATAGTACCAAGAGATTCTATTCTATTATTTGATTGTTTACCTTAGGGTATATTTTTATGTGACCTGTTTGTTCATCCTCTCCAACTCACAAATCCATAAATTATTCACACATATCCCAAAACTATATACAAATGTTCAAATCAGAATTTTGATTTTATTTTGATTTAAAAATGTTTCAACACGTGTGTATGTAGATGCAGGGATTTTAGTGTGGCACCACCTTCAAGCCTTTCTTATCAAGACCTAACTCTTACCACTATGAAAGCAACTTATCTTCTTTATTTACATAATAATAATTGATAAACGAGTGTCCTAAACTTCACAAAAATACAGCATACTTTATATCAATAAAACAAAATATATATCACTCTTTTTCAATTAGGGTCCCAAATGATTAATATGTTCATGATCGCGATATTTCTTCTTGTGTCCATAAGCATTTATATAAATCAAACAAAAAGGAAAGTTGTTGCCTCCCAGAATGGGAAGTGGGAACCTTTGCTATCTTAATAATTTAAAAGCAGTTTTATTAATTTGTTTCATAAATACCAGCGACTTTATTGACAGGAGGAACATGAAATTTAATTTTTCTTTATTTTAAGGGCAGATTTTGTTTTCCTTATCGTTATAGCAATATGTAATTATGTCATAAAACTTGTATTTGTATTGTCTTGATGGAAAATGCTACTGTTTTACAAGTTGCTAATCTTGTATTTACCCTAATTAGTTTATAGAAAGAAAGTATGTTTTCGTATAGTCTAATCCACATGAAGAAAAAAGGGAATTTCTATAAAATATAAATTTGTTAATTAGTCATGGTTATTGTATAATAGGCATAGTGATAAAAAAAGCATAGTGGCAAAAGTAGGATAATAAAAGAATTGGAGTATATTTTAACATCTTTAAACATTTCAAATCTGCCACACGTGGTCATACTTAATAGCAGCCATCACGGAATATTAATAAGCAATTAATTATTCGATAATAGTGATGTTTAACCAACATCGTATTTGTAAATCCATGAGTTCCTAGGTGGATGAAGCTTGGAAGAATATCATTGTTTCATAATTACGTTTATGGACATCAAAGACGTGCGGCTCAGCAGTCTCTATAACTCGTTTTTTTTTTTTTTTTTTTTTTTTTTTTTTTT
>CAKOAT010424043.1:179499-224357 GCA_932364175.1 Eruca vesicaria subsp. sativa | reverse complement strand
GAAAGCCTCATATCCTCAAAGTTCTCCTGTAGACTCTTAAGCCTCTCAATCTCTGTTGTGAAAGTTGGCCATTCCTCCGGATTAGTAGTCATGTCTACTAAGTCCGCGCAGTCCGTCTCAATTCTCACCGAGTTGATACGCAAGTCCCTTAAGCAAGAGACTGCCCATAGTAGCCCTTCCATCTCTGCATGCAGAGCTGAACGGCTTCTCTTGCACGCCCGTTGGCCGATCCATCCATAGCCCACTGTATCCTTAAAACACCACCCTAAGCCACTAACACTGCCATGATCGATCCATGATGCATCAATTTGGCAGGTCGGGATTCGGGAGTCCCCGGAGGGTTCTATCTCAATCTCCAGGGAGAAAGGAGCTCCAGAAGCCTCGTCAAATTCCTCACACATGTTCGCTTTTCTCCAACATTCTGCCTCAAGAGACGCGTGTTGGAGAGTATCCATTGGGGAGACGACTTTCCCATTAAAGAGTTTGTCGTTCCTCGCCTTCCAAATGTACCAACAGATCCATGGGAAGGTGTCGAATTGTGGTCTCCGTGGAGCCACCTCTTTTCTCTTCCAGAATAGGAAGTCCATATTCTGATATATTGAAGTACTCGGGAAGACACCCGGAATGGACGGATAGTCCGATAAAGCCCAAACCTGCAAGGCAGGGGGGCACTCAAAAATAAGGTGGTTAATTGACTCCACTGGGCCAGCACATCTAGGACAACTCCTATCGGTGCCCAGGTGTCTATAGGTAAGTCTCTCTGCTGTCGCCACACATCCTGAGATGGCTTGCCACAAGAAGTGCTTCATCTTGCTCGGCGCCTCGATCCTCCAGACATGGCTCTGGAGTCCTGTGATACTTGGTTGAAGCACAAATTCCTGTGAAGGCCTTGTTTTGTGTAATTGAAGTAGTTCATAGCCAGTTTTGACAGAGTAGGCTCCGGTCTTTGTATGGTCCCAAACATATCCATCCGGAGCAGACGAACATGAAGGTTTTAGGCCAAGGATTAGAGGTATATCTCCGGGCTGGAAATATTCTCTTAAGAGTCGTGTGTCCCACTCCTTGGTATCATTCCTAATAAGGGCTTGAACCGGGAGGCTGGGGAGTCTATAGACAATATGATCGGCAGGCCTTGGTGGCCGTGCCACTGAGTCGGGAATCCAGTGTTCGCTCCACACCCTCGTATCTCGACCCGAACCAATCCTCTTACGTAGTCCTAAAAGGAGTAGAGGTCTTGCTGCCATAATACTGCGCCAACCATATGAGGGTGAGTATGTCCGTCGGTCTTCTAGAGGAGAGGTGTTGTAAAAATACCTCCCTTTTAGGACACGTGCCAGTAGTGAGTTCGGGTAGTGTATCAATCGCCATAATTGTTTCGCAAGAAGTGCTAGGTTGAAATCATGGAGATCACAAAAACCTAGTCCCCCTAAATCTTTAGGGGTACAGATTTCGTCCCATGGTATCCAATGCAAACCTCTGCTGTTTTGTTTTGAGCTCCACCAAAAATTTGAATTTGTGCTTCGTAGTTTATCTGTGATGCCTTGAGGGATCAAATAACATGACATCGGGTAGGTCGGAATTGCTTGGGCCACCGCTTTAATCTGAACCTCTTTGCCCCCTTTGGACAGTAATCTCGAAGACCAATTATTCACTCGTCCATTCAGCCGGTCTTGTACATAGGAAAAGACTTTGGTCTTTGAACCACAGATCTGTTCCGGCAAGCCAAGGTACATTCCCATGCCCCCCTCGGTCGCGAAGCCTAGGGCCTCTTTTATCTCATGTCTCCGGTTGTAGTCTACACGGTTCCCGAAGAACATCGATGATTTTCCGGCATTTAATCTTTGACCCGATGCTTTTCCATAAGTGTCTATGATGTCTATGATCTCCTTGCATTGGCTCGCTTCCGCCTTGCAGAAGAAAAGACTATCATCCGCAAATAAAAGATGGGAGGTCCTTGGGCTCGCTTGTGCCACCCGAAGACCCAGAATCTTTTTTTCCCCTTCCGCTCCATTCAACAATGAGATCAAAGCTTCTGTACACAAGATAAATAGGAAAGGGGACAGGGGATCTCCTTGTCTCAGGCCCCTCTTCGGCAGGATACGGCCTCTCGGTTGTCCGTTGACTAGAACTTGATATGAAACCGATGTGACACAACACATAATGAGGTCAACCAGTTTTTCATCAAAGCCCATCTTTGACATTAAAGTAGCCAAAAAACTCCATTCCACTCTATCATAGGCTTTACTCATATCGGTCTTGATGGCCATAAAATCTTCCCTACATCTTTGGTTAGTCCGTAAGGCGTGAAAGTTCTCTTGTGCTATCAGGATGTTGTCAGTGATCAGCCGTTTAGACACAAAAGCAGATTGTGTCTCAGAGATCAGACGCGGGATTAGCCTCTTAAGTCTCTTACATAATAGCTTAGATATAATCTTATAGCTCACATTGCAGAGACTAATAGGTCTAAATTCCGCCATTTCTCGGGGTTTCTTCTTCTTCGGAATAAGACATATATTCGTCTGGTTCATCAGTGGATCAAAACTTCCCGTCACAAAGAAATCTTGTACCAGTCTAGTGATATCTTGCCGCATCTCACTCCAAAATTTCTGGAAAAGCTTACTAGTCATACCATCCGGTCCTGGTGCTTTATCCGGGTTAATATCAAAAAGGGCTCTTCGAATCTCCTGTTCCGAGGGTACTTCTAAGAGTAGCCTATTGTCGGCCTGGGATACTTTTTCAGTAATAAACCGAAGGGAGGTGTCAACCTCTGTCGGGGAGGATGTAGAGAAGAGATCTCGAAAGTATTGAACCGCAACGGTCTCCACCTCGATTTCACTCTCAACCAACCTCCCATGTTTGTCTTTTATACTTATGATTCGGTTTTGTGCTCGTCGTTGTTTTGTGGTGGCATGATGGAATTTTGTGTTTTTATCCCCATATTTATGCCATTGATCTCTACTCTTCTGTTCCCAGAACGTGTTCTCCTCTCTAAATGCCAATATCAACTGTCGTCTCAAATCTTCTAGTTCCTCGGTCGTGGAATTTTCGTCATCTTGAGCCAAGTCAATCCTATTTTTTAGGTCTTCAATCTGGATCGCTGAATTTGTCGGATTGTTTTTTTTCCAGGTACTAATCTTGTTTCGGCATGAGGTAACTTTTTGATGAAAATTCCGGACTGGAATGTCATCAAAATGTCCCCATCCGGAAATTACTGCTTCCTTGAACCCAGGTTTACCTATCCACCTCTTGTCAAATCTGAAATTCTTCTTCTTGGTGCATCGTGAGGATGATTGAATCCTTGTAAGGACTGGTCTATGGTCCGACCCCCATAGTTGTAAGTATTCCACCATACTATGATTAAACATGTCGTGCCATTCTTCATTTGCCACAGCTCTATCAAGTTTACATTTGACTTTTCCATTCTTCCTTTTTCCCACCCATGAGAACGAATTCCCCTTGTATGGAAAGTCAAGCATTCCACAGTTTTCTAACATGATTCGGAAAGGGAGGAAAGAACTCTCGGGTCGACGTCTTCCTCCCCTCTTTTCATGATTGCCTGTGAGCTCGTTGAAATCTCCTATCATAAACCATGCGCCTGTACGAGTTGTACTCATACGTGACAATCGTTCCCAAACCAATTCCCGGTATCTAGTATCAGGTTCTCCATACACAAAAGTCATAAAAATTGCATGTCCTTCAAGTCTAGTTTCAATATCGATCATATGCTCGTCCGCATATAAAATACGGACCGAGGGATCATCCATATAAAAAAGTGCTAGACCACCGCTTCGCCCACGCGGCTCAACGGTATAAACTTGATCATACCCATAAGAAACTTGTAAATTTTGCAGAACATGACGACTGTTTTTTGTTTCTGATAGGAATAAAAATTTTGGTCGGAAACAATGATATAATTCATCAAGATGTTCCTTCGTTAAATTGGCTCCCACACCTTGACAATTCCATGCCACTGCATTCATCTTATATAATTAATAATTTCTAGAAGTATATAGGTATACTAGCCTCGCCAACACCAGTCAAAAACTAATGTAACGAACCAGAACCACTGCAATCGGAATTATTTATACTCAGAATTTTTTAGTTTATCAGTTCCTACAATACTGGTAATTCCAGCAAGTAAAAGAACGAGAGATATTGGGCCCAATAAGAACACTCAGGCCCAGGGAACCAGTTTCTTTTCCACACGAGACTTCGAGGTGTTGCCGTCAAAATAAATGTACTTGACTTAGTCGGAGCTTTGGTATGTCTGAAATCACGCTTAACACACAAGACTAGATGGTATGACGTCGTGCAAGCTGCTTCAAATTTTAATAACCGGGATACACTTATCTTGTAATAAGAGATGATTTCAAAACTCCAACAAGCTGTGTTGAGGTCTTATAAAAACTCTTTCGTTTTAATCAGAAGTGAAGATGGCCCGGTCCTGCTAGTCATAAGGGAGGCTCAAAACATTGAGATTCATCGTCTGCATTCCACAACAACACACGCACTGATGCACTAAAGTTGCAAAACGAAGTTTGAATTCTTATTGGGCCAGCAAACCAGAACCCACTTTAGGAAGGCCCAATATGAGATTTGACTCTCTTCCAACAGTGTAGCGATGATGTTAGATGGCGTCTGTAAAAACCAAAAACTCTCTCACCGGAAGGCTTGCCACCGGTAAATTTTTAAACGAGCTTTTAGCACTAGGCTAGAAACCAGAGATTGATTGCACTTGCACCCTTGTCAAAACACCCTATATCAGGGGTAGACGATGCAAGGCTGGAGCTCTCCGGAGGGATAGATCTATCTTTAGGATTGAAATAGGTACTCGGGAAGCAATGTAGGCTCTGTTTGAAAAAGGTTTCGAGAGGTTTAGATTGGCGTGGTGGAGAGAGCAAGGCTGAAGATTGTGGCTTCGGAGTTGGAGGAAGACTGACTACCAGAGGTAGTTTACAGACAAAGATTCAAAATTTGAATTTTGAAAAAAGATCTGAAACCAACCTCGGGAAGAGAGTCAGAGAGCAAATTCTCTCTCTACATCTCTCTATCCAGTCTTGTCTTTGGCTTGTCTCTATAACTCGTTATGTGGCTGAAATTTTAAACTCTATTTTTCTCCATTACTTACTACACTAGTCTAACACGGCCAACAACTTTTTGAGTGGACAAAAGTATGAAATGATGGAAGTTGTTGTCACTTGTTGTCCCTTAAACGAAGTTGTTGTCTCTTTTGTGTGGATAAACATTATATTTTCGTGACGTATATATATTTCTCAGTATTCATTTCTTCCTACGTTATTCCCTTTTATATTCGCATAATCGTTTCTAGGGTTTTCTATTCCCTTTTTGTTATCTTATGCGGTTATGCCTTATGGTGTCACCAAGCATGCACACTATCTCCACACTACCAGACGTTAGACTGTTTGGTACGCGTGCTTTAACTGCTTTCATATATATCTTTTCTATATATACATTTAATTCCGGTGGCTAAGAAATTTAATAATTGCTCTTCAAAAACGAAAAAGAAATACCTAAAGTATTATTTTCAATGGCTAAATTCGAAAGTATTGTTAAATATGAAAATAGCAAAACCTTTCTCAGAAGAAAAAAAGAACTAAACAGTCAGTTTAATAATCACAAGTCGTTCAAAAAAAAAATAATCACCCTCATATATAGTTTAAAATAAATAATATGATCGGTGTCTTTATAATTGGGCCGATATGTTCAACAACTATGACTACTGGCCCGATAGGCTCAATAACTAAGACAATAAAACGTCATACAGTTTTAGTTTGGATTTCAGTAAAACTAACTACTCCTTCCGTTTCGAATTAGTTGTTATTCTAAAAAAAAATTCGTTTTAAAAGAAATATTGTTTTATAATTTCGAATTAAAATTTATTAATTTTGTATGATATTTTAATTTTTAATTGATTGAAAATGGTTAGGTGTATAGATAATTCTGTTTTTTATCTTGAAAATATATAAAATTAAATGTTTCATTAATCTGTATACAAAAATCTAAAATGACAACTAAAATGAAACGGCGAGAATAGTTGTTTTGTTTGCAGATACGGATATGATTTTCTTACAATTAATTATTAGTTTATATTTTATTAGTTTAAAAAATATAAGAAATTATAATTTATGTTTTGAAATTAATTGTAAATGACAATACTCACATAACAGAATATTTTTCAAATATAAATTTATACAAATATTTTATAGATTTATATTTATTTTTTATTTATGTAGTAAAAAATATATTTTCAAGAGAACAATATCATACATAAGAAATATCTTATTTCCTAAATATATAATATTTTAATAGAATTTTGTTTCTATTATATAATAAACTATATATGAAATTATTAAAAACTTGAAAAT
Organism: Eruca vesicaria subsp. sativa; assembly: GCA_932364175.1. NCBI lineage: Eukaryota > Viridiplantae > Streptophyta > Magnoliopsida > Brassicales > Brassicaceae > Eruca > Eruca vesicaria. Next base: position 217,971 of record CAKOAT010424043.1, on the reverse strand, counting down.
AAACAAAAGTACCTAAATTATGAAGTTACAAATAAAAAAATTCACTTAAATTTTATAATTGAAAATATATTTTCAAGATAATAATCTAATACATAAGAACTATCTTATTTTTAAAAATATAATATTAAATTAAGTTCATTTCTAATAAATTATATACAATACTATTAATAACAGGAAAATAAGATAAATTACCTTAAATCATGGAGAAATTGACAAATCAGTATTGCTTGATTTAAATTTAATTATAATTTTTATATCTTATTTTTTAATTTCTATAATAAAATTTTTTTTCAAGATAATAATATAATACATAAGAATTATCTGATTTTCTAAAAATATAATATTATATATTATTTATTCTTTTTAATATATAATAAATACGTAAGAAAATTTTTAAAACATGAAAAATAAATAAAATTATCTTAAAATTACAAAGAAGTTATAAACCAATCAACAAATTTACTTAAATTTTATAATAGGAAAATATATTTTCAAGATAATAATCTAATACAAAATAATCAACTTATTTTCTAAAAAATATAATATTAGTAATATAAATTCGTTTTTATGATATATACAATTATTAAAACATGAAAATAACTTAAATTAACTAAAATCATAGAAAAATTGACAATTAAACAAATTTATTTTTCAAATAATAATATAGATAGACAAATAGACAAGCAATAAATTTCAACTTTGTTTTTTTTTTTTTTCCAATTTGAGGATGTGATGTTAAATGACTCATGTTCTAAATACCAAATGTTTAGTCACCTAGCTTCTTAGACGATAGATACCAGTCATTTATCCAACTTTAAGTCAATTGGGTATAAAAATTAGATGTCCGATTTTAATATGTCTGGATCACCTAAACGACCGCATAATCACTTAACATATTTTTGAATCTTTTATTAATTAATTATTTTTAATAATAATTTTCTCTATTTATTTAATTTAAACTTTGATAATGCAATTTATATTCATGAGAAAACAAATGTTGTATCTATACTATTATTTGCGAAGTGATTTTTCGCAACGGAGCTCTCACGTTAAAAGTTAGAGTGGTTAATATCGATTATACCCTTAATGAATAAAATATATAAACCAGCCAAAAATAAAAACGAATTTGATATTTATTTGATTAGATAAATGATTTAAATTAATAATACTGATAAGAATTATCCATAATCTAAATATATATTTAAAAATAAAAAGATAATTCCTATATATATTGCGTTGTTATCCGGAAAATATATTTTAATTAAAAATCAAAAACAGAATAAATAAATATTCTTAAAGTAAATTTTAATTGTATAGAATTGAAAAGAGAAAATTGAAAAATTTATAATACGTATTATTTTCAAATTAAAAGAATATAATAATATAATATAATGATATATATTTTTGAAGTTATTTTTGCCTCTGAATTCACACGTTAAATTAAATTTATTTTTATATTTTATATAGTTAAACATTAAACATGAATTAATCATAATAAAATAAAAGATCATTCAAAAAGAAAGAAAATATTTGTTTGAGACAAATAAATTCAAATATATTGTATTATTATCCAAACTAATATTATTATTTCTGTAAGATCGATTTTTGAATGTATATTTATCTATTCAATTTATCAAATTGAAAAATAGGTTTCCATATTTTTTTTTATCAATTAAGAAGAAATGGAATAGACTTTAGATTTTTTTTCAAAGTTTTAAACGAAAAAATAGTTTTTTTTTTTTTAATTTGTGAATAACTTTATCATGTAAAAAAGTTTAATGTTTTAGATCAGATTTTTTGGATGAAAATAATTATTTATTTTGATGATTTTTATATTGGCTTAAAGATAATTAAGCCCGCATGTGCGGGCAAAACATCTAGTTAACTGTATATTTTATATTTATGTGTGTTTATATGAGTTTAAACATATAAATATATTAATATTATAAATAATTAAAATTAACATGTTTTTGTTTAATCTTTAATTTTCTCGCTAGGTATCAGACCAACCCGACCCTTCGATTCCAATCTAGCAAAATAGTTTTAGAGTAAATAAATACGTATATTGTTTTTAAACTTGTCTTACTGCTATATTTGTATGTTTTTTTTTTTTTCTCATATCAGATATACTCACTGTGATATCATCCTAAATAATATCAAGGCTATGAATTATGAGCTTCGTTGTCAAGAGTTAGAAACTTTGCACGTCTCATACATCTTATTTTATAATATTACTAAACTAGATGGGCCTAAAGAATCCAGAGCTAATTTATAATGAGCCAAGCATACAATAAGCCCATACTTCAATTCGGGCGGGCTGCATCATGATTATCGCTGGGCTCTTAGATGAGTTTTTAGCTTAATTAGAATTTAAAATAAATGGAAAATAGCATAGGCCTGGGCAAAAAAACCGGAACCGAAAAACCGAACCGGAATCGAATCGAAATACCCGAAACCGAAACCGGACCGAAATTATAAAATATCCGAATGGTTCCTATATTTCTATATCCGAAAAACCGAACTGGAACCGAACCGAGAACCGAACGGGTACCCGAATATCCGAAAAAACCAGTTAACTTTTTCTAAAAATAAGATAAAATGACATCAAGCACACTTAAACCCATGTTAGATACAAAGAGTAAGTACATTTTACCACCAGACCATGTTATGTTTTATTTATTCTGTTATATTATAAATATATATGGTATTTCTATATTAAAATATGATAAATATTTATAAAATTAACACTTTATTGATTCAAGCTGTTGTTGGATTTACGAATATGTAAGCGTGTAAACACTAGACCATTTAAATTAACATATTAATTAATATATTTTGTATATATATATTTGATTTATATATTAAATGGGTATCCGAAGCCGAACTGAAACCGAACTGGAACCGAACCGAAACCGAACCGAAATCTCCTAAGTACCTATTGGGTATATGAATTATTTATCCGATATATCCGAAACCGAATGGTTCCTATCCGGAACCGAACAGAATATCCGAATGTCCAGGCCTAAAATAGCAATTACTCTGGGATACGTATCTTCATTAAGGTACACAAGACACGGTTCTTCTGGACACGCGTCACTCTGATACGTTTGGGAACAGAACACGATGGGAGAAAATCGATTCGCCTTCGCCCTCTGAGAGAGAGATAGGTTCCTTTGAACATTGATCATCCGATTAAATCGTCCAATTGAATCTAACGATACGCAGATAAGAAGGGAGAGAGAGGACAGATTCCTTTTTAAAAATCTCTCCGATCAGATAAAGCTCGAGAAAGCTCCGACGACCAGTTTCCCGAAGGTAATACTTGTTATTGCAACAGCGTATTACAGTTTTCTTTGGTGATTTCTTCTGGGTTTATTGAATTAGTGATGTTTATTCTCAAAATGTCACATCTTTGTATTGAGGAGAAGGTGTTGAATTACACAAAAAGTTTGAATTTTCCAGGAACATAAGGTTTAATTGTGTGTCTGCTTCCTTGTTATTGTAGGTCTAGTGAACTTGTTACATTCACAAAGTTTGAGTTTTAAAGAAATGATAAAGTTTTTTTTTAGGTACCTGCAGTTGTGTATCTGCTCCATTGTTTTTAAGAGGTATATCTATGTGATTTGTGTCACTTGTTGTGTCAGCTTCTCTAAAGTCTAAGGACCACCTGAGATTTCAAGCATCATATGCTACCACTCTCGTGATTTTAAGCTTTTTGGTCTTTGAGTTATTGTCATGGAGTTCGTGTTCATGTTCTTTCTTTTAAGTTCTCGTTATTGTTCTGGTCATGGAGTTATGTTTAATGTAAGCTTTTCTGTGTATTAATAAGCATGTTACATGTTCTTCTTTTCTTGTTCTTGTTATTGATTATGGTGCGTCATTACTTGCATTGTGAAGATATACCAAAGCTTATTCTCATTGATGTGTTGTTTTATCAGCACAAGGGCTCTTCCTCCTCAAGATCATCTATCAGTCTCCCATCTATCTCATTTGGAAAGGAGAGTAACTCGAGGATCTTTACTTCTGTCTCAACTACAGCTACTCATATTCGGTCTGCCATTGATTGCATGATACGTGATAGGATTCTTTCTCTACCACCGTCGCAGAATCAACGCCAGCCTTCAATCCTGCTGCTGTTTGATATTTTTTTTTAAGAACCTTTAACTAAGAGCCTTGCAATGGAGCAATTAAATGTTGGTGTTTCTTACCTTTGTCTTTTTTTTTTCTTCTGAACGAGAAAAGTTCAGTCTTACGATGGAAATAAGGAAACGGAAGCTCGCCGACGACGGTGGCGCGTCAGTTGACGGCGCTGGTTATGATCGGAATCCGTCTAAATCAGGTCGAGCGACGCGATCTACGAGGCGGATATTCATGTTCTGTCTCGCGTTTCGTGTGGTGAATGCTTTGTTGATTCAAACCTATTTCAATCCCGACGAGCATTGGCAATCCCTCGAAGTAGCTCATCGTACCGTCTTCGGGTAATGCCTTTTCAGCTTTAGTTAAGAGCGTTAAGCTGAAACCAATTCTGGATTCTACTAATGTATACACATTGGTTTAATGTTGGTTTGAGTGTGATTTAGTAATTGATTGTAACGGGTACATGTAAACTGGATCTCAATACTATAAATGTAAACGTTGAATCTTTAATGAAAATAACAGAAAGAGCTCAACTAACAGATTCTAATGCTGTTTGAGTGTTACAACTTTGATTGAATCATTGATTTTGATGATAATTGATTTTTGATGGCAGTTATGGATATTTGACATGGGAGTGGAAGAGAGGGATACGAAGCTATTTGCATCCTATGGTATTCGCTTTCTTGTACAAACTTCTTCACCTCACGGGTCTTGACACTCCCTACGTTATGGTCAGTGTGATTCTTTTTTTTTTTTTTTTTGACTTGTGTGTTTAGCAATTTTAGCTCTCAAATGTGGATAGATTTTGGGGTTTATGTGTTACAAACGTTTTCTCTTCGTTGCAGAGCAAAGCTCCACGTCTCATGCAATCCATATTTTCAGCTCTTGGTGATCTTTATTTGTACAAATTGTCTGATGCTCTTTATGGAGAAAATGTCGCAGGCTGGTCTGTATCCTTATAGTTTCAGCTAAGTGTAAAGCCAACTGCTTCATTTTATTGAATGGTATGGCCATAATATTAGACTAGGCTAGCTAAAAATAATTTTCAACTAACCATTACATTTGATTTGGTAGCTCTAATGAAATGCTAGGTCGATGTAACCGGAACTGAGTTAGAGAGCATCTGTCCTATTTCGATTGATGATTTAGATAAGTCTGTTAGTGGTTTCCATGTCCTATTTCGATTGATGATTTAGATAAGTCTGTTAGTGGTTTCCATGAAGATGTCCTGAATAACCGATTCCTTGCTTTTCCTTGAATTTGATTTTTGTTTTTCATCTTGTTTGTTTTTTTTTTGTCTCGATCTGTATTTGCATTTTGTTTCTGGATTGTTTCCTTAACGTTTTGGTAGCTATTTTGTCAAATGGCAAACTGGTTCATGTTCTTCTGTATGAACCGTACGTTTTCAAACTGTTTGGAGACTGTTCTCACCATCATGGGACTATACTACTGGCCTTGTATTAGAGATTCTTCAATTGGCCATACTGTGAATCGGAAGTGGGGTTTGGTCATAGCGGCCCTAGCATGTGCCATTAGACCTACAAGTGCAATCATATGGTTATATGTTGGGACGCTTGAGCTATTTTTGACGCCTAATAAGGTCAAATTCATCGTCCTAGAGGTGATCCCGATTGGGTGAGTTTATGAACTCTGCAGCTATACTCTTGAAGTTTCCATGTTTGCTTTGAAGATTTCATAGTGCTTACTTGTTTGTCGTGTTAGGTCTTTGGTCCTCGGCTTAACCTGTTCGCTGGACCGTCTGATGTACGGCTCATGGGTCATTGTGCCTCTTAATTTTCTCAAGTTCAACTTCCTTTCATCTGGTGGAGACTATTACGGAACTCACCCATGGCACTGGTACTTCTCCCAGGGATTTCTTGTCATGCTTTTCACTTTCACACCACTCTCCATTGCTGGAATGATCAACTCTAAGAGTCAGAAGCTTTCAGCTCTTGTTCTATGGGTTTTAACGATTTACAGCCTGCTCGGCCACAAGGAATTCAGGTGAGAATGAAACCCTTTTTCTTACTATTTCATCATACATTTTGTTTTCCGTGTGGACTACTTAGATTATGAATGATAGGTTTGTGCTGCCTGTGCTACCCCTTGCTTTGATATTCTCTGGGTATGCCCTTACTCAAATGGAGGGATCTGATTCTTCACCATCATCATCAGTAACTAAAAAGAAGCAAGTCCCTAGAAAGAAGCACATCGTGAAGTGGTCTACTAAACTAACACTTTCAGTCTTATTTTTACTTGTGACCAATATCCCAATGGCACTATACATGAGTTTATTCCATCAGGTAAAGAATCAATTACTTTAGTGCTCTCTCTTTGTCTCTATCGACTCGTGTTAAAAAGGAATGTTGTTGCTGTTTCCAACAGAGAGGGACGGAGGATGCGATGAACTACTTATCGGAAGAAGCACACAAAGGGAGAGTAAAGAGCATTCTCTTTCTCATGCCATGCCATTCTACTCCCTACTATTCCACTCTCCATAGTAACATTCCAATGCAATTTCTGGACTGCACGCCAAGGTAACAAAAAAAATCACAGTTACTTCTTCTTTTAGACGATTTGGTTCTTAAAAGGGTGGTTTTCATGTCAAACAGTGAAGAGAAGGGAAAACTTGACGAGTCAGACCGATTCATGATGAACCCTTTAGGTTTCGTATCAGAGTTAGCTGGAAACTGGTCAGAGCCGCCTAGCCACATTGTGATGTTTGCATCAGAAGAAACAAAACTCAGAGATTTGATAATCAAACATTCCTTTAGAGAGGTAAGTTAGAAACAAGAACACTTTATTTTCCAACTCTCGCGTAACTAATAATATGTTTCTTTTGTTGACATTGAAACAGGTGAAAAGATTCTTCCACGCGCATTTCAAGGTTGATAGAGATCTTCAGTCCTCAGTGGTTGTCTATGCTAACATAGAAAACTGATTCTAGGTTTCGTGTTGGTTTTGGTTGGTTTAGCTTCACAGTTTTAAAAACGCCGTGATGTTTGTAGTGGTTTTTGAATGAACGACACACGATTGTGTAATTTTGTTATTTGTTTTTTTTTTCCTTAATGTAACGTCATATGTACACGATTTGATGTCATTTATATAAAGTTTGTATCCGTTGTTTTTATGAGGACATGGTAATGAGCCACACTACAGAGCTAGTCTATACTTGAGCTGATCAAACTCAACAAGTCAATAATGCTGTGAAAAAATGAACGCTTAAATCGTCAAAGAACGCTTAAACCATATATACACATACGAATCAAAGAAAAAAAGTCATTGATGAAGCTGATGACAAAATAATCACTCACAAAAAAAAAAATTTACCAAGATTTTTAATAACCGGTTTTCACTCTCTTTACCGCTCCATAATTTCCCAATTTGGTAGAATCATGAACGGAGAATACCATGCAACTGTATGATCGTAGCAAACGGTTTTAAAAAAAAAAATAGTAAAGAAAGGCTTATAGCTGTGATGAACCTGCAATAACCAAACCCTCTCGAGCAGTCACTGCCACAACATTGGTGACACGAAGCACGGCTTGTGCGCTTAGAGCCGACAGCTTTGACTGGCAGAACATTTCCCAAGTAATTGCCTCTGCCTCTGCCTCTGGAGCTTTCTCTTCCTCTGGCGGTGCTGATGATGATGATGTCTCGTGGTTGGTGATAGGATGAGCTTTTTCATAAACGGTCTGGAGTTCAAGTAGGACGGTCCGTGCAGCCTCCCGGGATTCAGGGAGCTGATCCGTTAGCTGAGACGCAGCTGCTTGAACTAATTTATCGATTCCATACTCTTTAATACCTTCAACGCCCTGAAATTAAGTATAACATAGCAAATGAGTTGTTGGAACTGCTACATAACATGTGATGCGTTTGTGATAGATATATATCTGGAACGCAAAAGAAGTTGAACTTGTGTTACCAGTCGAGGAACACTTCTGGAAAAGCACAATGATGCTTTTGCACGGATCCTAGGATTCCTGTTCTTGAGACAAGGTTGAAGCTTTGGTAGCAGCAAAGTTGGGGAAACGTATTTGGTCATTGATGTTAAAGCTTTCTCTGCTGCCTCGCAGACGAACCTTTTATCTTGAGAAGACTTGAGGAGGAGTTGAGTCAGCTGAGAGCAACGTGTATGAAGCGTTTTAAGAATAAGTAAATTCCAAATCAGCGAACACAGTACGAAAAAGATAAAATGAAATTACCAGAGAATCCAAAAGATCTGTTATATGGTTGTTATATGCGCTGAAGATGTCTGCAGATGTCATGCATGCGGTTTTACACACCGCACTTCTTGGGTTTTTCAGTGATTTCACAACGAGTGGAATCACTTTTTCTCTGTTAAGAGGATATGGTGTGAGAGACTCTTACTTTTAAGAGCTAATAAAGTCAGTAAACAGAGAACACGACTTACAGCAAATGCAGCATCGCTTCTTTGTGGAATATTGAAAGCCGACGAACATTATTAAGAGCATCACAGACTGATACCCAATCCTTGGAGTCAAGACCAGCTAGAACCGTCTGAAGAAAAATAAAAAAAAAACATTAATGAACCTAATGAGATATAATGCAACCAAAAACACAGAAGCACAAACGGGAGAAAACACCTTGAGAACAGCATCAGGATCGTCAACATTATCCAAGTTCTCAGATTCAACATACTCAACTTCCACGGTAGCTTTCTCCACCTCAGGAATCTCTGTTTCCACAGCACTAGGATGATCCAAAGCAGCAGAGCTTGGTAATGGTCTATCTTCAGACTTCCCATTGATTTTCCCAACACAGGGCTTGGCTAAACTTGCTTTACATTCACTCATCTTCTCGGTAACAGGAAGTGTATTCAAATCTTTTAAAGTATTGCTTGCCATATGCGTGAAAGAAGAGCTACCATTATTCCAAACAAAATACACAGAAAGAGTTACAATAAATAATGTTAAATTAATCAACACAACACACTTAAAACACCTTCAAGAAACTTACGTATTACTGTTACGTTATTAAGCCTAGAGTGAGATAAGTTTCTAGCTCATCACAAACCACACACAAACACACAAGTCTCAATGAATTGAAATCTATACAGCTTGAATCATCCAAGAAAACTAACTATCTGGTGAACTCTCTACTTTGTAAAGTTCGGAGACTGTTTCAAATAAGATCGAATCGGAACGATTCAACAGCAGAGATCTGCATATTCGAACTCGGATTAAACAATCACACGATCTCGCTCAGAAGATCTCAGTTCGTTTTTGCAAACAAAAGTCCTCTGCGATTGCGATTGTGATTATAAAACGTTTTTCACCGGCTGACTTAATTCTAAAATTACGATAATACCAAAACATTAGTTCCGATTTGCGTTTATCGAAAATGAGGAGGGAGAAAGTTTTACCTACGAAGGAGAGAAACGTCGTGGACTCGAGAATCGCCGCGCCGACTATAAGAATCTAAAAGGAAATGCAATTTGAAATGCGAGAGAAAATAGTGAGAGACAGAGAGAGAGACTTTTTTTTTTTTTTTTTTTTTGAAGATGGAAAAATATTTAACCGGCGATGATGCACTTTCATGAGTCGTATTCATGTTCAAGTGTGGTTTGGAGACGACGTCGTATTCGTATAGTGTGAGTGAAACGGTGGCGTATATGGTTTCTAGTGGGGCCTATTTGTTTACAGAAATTTATTTGTCGGTTTCTTGTTTACCTTTTATTGCGATCGGTTGAAGTTAATGTTTTTATTTTTTTTTGTTTTCACATTATTCCTCACAAATAATATCCTCTTGATTTTGATCAAAAAAAATAAAAAATATCCTCTTGATTAAATATATTATTTCCAAATAAAAACTTTTTTCTATTTTGGTTAATTTCATATTTGGTGATTGTTATGTTTATTTTGAACAAACTTGTTTGATTACTCTTAGTTTTAGATTTTGATAAGACCCACCAGCGCTAAAAAAACATCCTCATCAAACTGTCGAGTGTCGCTGTGAATCTAGCATATGATGTTTAATTTTAGAAATGGTTTTCTCAGGCAAATGTTTTTTCTTTTATCATGAATGTTGATAACAATGACACTGCATGTCATACATTTTCTGGATACACAGAAACGTGGTAGGTGTAAAGAGCTTTAAATACATATCGTACTTCTCTATATAAGAATTAAATTCAAATCTTGTCAGATCCCTATAATTACTAACTTGAATAATTTGAAAGATTGTATTTGACTAGTGAGGTAGTAGTGTGTGGTTGTAAATTCAGCTTAATAAAAAAGAGGTTATAGAAAAGTTTGGTGATGAAATAACTTCGAGATTATGCGTGTTTTAATTATGCTAATATTGTCATGAAATATTGGTTTCTAGTTATCATCAATTGATTTTTATTCAATGATTCTTTTGATAAAATCCATCATTCCGACTGAATTGTGGATTGTAATAATTAAAGAAAACATCTGTTCAGAACGATTTGAGGTTTGGACATGCTCTGATGTAGTAAAAATGTGATAATGCAATGTGAGGAGGAAGGGTAGATTTAGAATAAGGAAACTAAATAATAGTTGGCTGTCACCCATATCTATAACCACTGTTTCATCAAATTACAAGTTGAATGATTAGCATTGCCATCACATCTAAAGAAAATGAAGACAATAATTTTTAATACCCATAATATTGATTGAGATAGTTGTCGAGAAACATAAATATTTGTACAGATTTGGACCCACGTTCTACAACATTATACAAATGTTGTCGCAAAGTCCTACTTAGACCACCGTCGGTATGTGCCTATCCAGGTGTGGACCAAGTCGTCCGATGTAGTTGTTACGGGTCGATGTGTTCTTATAAAGTTCGGTTCAAGTCGAAGTTCAAATATAACAAGCATCATCCATCATAGATAGAACTCAACGTACATATCATGAAATCATTACATTTTTATTTTTTTTTCAAATGGAAAAAGGGACATTATTGAGAATTTATTTAATTCTTTGTAAGCTTTTGCCCATTAGATACAAGACTTGAAAGTTGAAAATAGCTGCTTACCTGGAGCAAGCACACTATCCTTAGCAATGTAATTCTGAGCAGGGAAGTCTTCTCCCTTGAAATACTTCTCCAACATGTCTTTTGTCCCCGCCGCATAACGTATCTGTTTTTTTCTTTCTATCAAATAAAGCACCAAATATATAATCTCAATAACAGATATTTGAATAGGACTACAAAGTCTATAATTCCAAATCACAAGACTCTTGCAGATTAGTAATGACCAAAGCTCTAACCAACTGAGCTAATAGGTCAGTTTTATTTATGTATGTTGTTTAACATATTTTTTTTACCCAAACTAGGTGTTGTGTCCGCACATGCGGACATAATTTTCACACCAGTATTTATTGTAAATTATTATTTATGTTTTTAAATTTTAAATCAAACATTAAATCTGTATACAAAAATTGTTTTATAAAATATTTATATGCTCATTATTGTGTTGAAAAACCCATAAATTAGAAACAGTTTAGAAAGTATGTATAATTTTATTTAATTAATACTTAATTTTAAATTTTTTTATATAAGTTCATTATATATGGCCCTAATATTGTGATAGAAAAATATTATTTTCATATAACAACCCAATATATATAAGAATTATCTTATTTTATAAATATGTATTAATTATTTTGACAATTATCATATTAATTTATAATCAATTATCTAATATAACATATAATTATAATATTATTATTTAAATTCATTTTTTATTTAATTATAAAATAAATTGTATAATTCATCAAGGATAAAACCATTATAAGCTACTTTAACTTTTAACGTGAAAGCTCTGTTATTTTCAGATAACAACTCAATATCCATAAAAATTATCTTTTTTTTCAAAAATGTATATATTTAGATAATTATCATATTAATTTATAATCAATTATCTAAAATAACATATAATTCTAATATTCTTATTATAAAATTGTTTTTAATTTAATTATATAATTTATTAAAGGTAAAAATGATATTAGCCACTTTAATTTTTAATGTGAGAATTCTATTGTGAAAAATCACTTCACTATAGGTTATAAATAGTATAGATCTCACCCAAAAGAAAAAACGTTCTCTAGATTTGGGCCTGGAATAAATAATTAGCCCATTTACTTAAAAATTTAGCCGTTAGAACTTAGAAGAAAACGCGTGATTAACACAATAAAAGTGGACCCAATCTTTTTATTTGTTTTTTGGTAGTTCAATTTTGTTTTGTTTCTCTCAACTATTCCTTTTCTCTCTCGATCGATGATCCATCCTCCTCCGGAGATTTGTAATCCTCTAAGGTATCGACTTAATTTTTACAGACTTCTTTTCTTTTTTTAATTTTCACAAACACATTCATAACTTGTATATCGACTTTGTTTTCTTTTAGGGTTTCTCACTTGCCGCTTGGTCTCTTTGATGATTCCGCGTGAAATCCGCTCCGCTTGGGTTCTATGCAATAAATTCGGTAACTCTCTTCTTCTTCTTTTTTCTTCTTAGGGTTTCAAGATTTTTTTTTAATTCTTAATTGTTTTGTTTTTTGTTTTTGTTTTTTGTATTTAATCCCAAAGAGAGAGAGATTCATGGGCAAACACTGAACTAATAGTGTTGTGTCAGATTCTTTCTTGGGTACATAAGAATTGTTATATTCCATCATCGCCCTAGCATCATATGAATTGAATTGGTATTGGTATTGGTATTGGTTGGTGGTGCATGGCTAATGCTAGGGTGATGATGGAATATATGATGACCCACGGCTTATATTAAACATTGATCCTTTACTACAAAGGATCTATTTTGTTACCCACGGCTTTTAATATAGTCTTTAGACAAAGGCTATAAAAAAAAAACAGATCCTTTTGTGACCCTTAAAAGAAAAGTCTTTAGACAAAGACTGGATCTGTTTTTTTGTTGGTTGGCTTGAAGGATAAACATTGATCCTTTACTACTATGGATCTGTTTTGCTACCACGGCTTTTAATATAGTCTTTAGACAGAGGCTAAGAAAAAAAAAACTGATCCTTTTGTGACCCTTAAAAGAAAAGTCTATAGACAAAGACTGGATCTGTTTTTTTGTTGGTTGGCTTGAAGGATAACTGTACCCACGGCTTATTATGATGTCTTTAGACAAAGACTGGTCATTTATTGAAAGGTACCCACGGCCTATAAGTTATAAATGAAGTCTTTAGACAGAGACTCTTCTTATTGAGTACCCACGGCTTGAGTGAAGTCTTGAGATCTTGATTGGTTGTTGGATCTGTTTTGGTTGGTTGAAAGGAACATTGTACCCACAGCTTTGAGTTTAGTTTTTAAACAGAGGCTAAAACTCTTAACAAACTGATCCTTTATTACAAAGTATATGGATCTGTTTTGGTTGGTTGGTTGAAAGGAACATTGTACCCATGGCTTTGAGTTTAGTCTTTAGACAGAGGCTAACACTCTTAACAAATTGATCCTTTATTACAAAGTATATGGATCTGTTTTGGTTTGGTTTGGTTGGAAGGAACAAACTACCCTCGGCTTGGCTTTGCGTTTAGTCTTTAGACATAGACTTAACTCTAGAAACTGATCCTTTATGGAATCTGTTTTGGTTGGTTGTAAGGAACATTGTACCCACGGCTTTGAGTTTAGTCTTTAGACAGAGGCTAAAACTCTTAACAAACTGATACTTATGACAAATATATGGATCTGTTTTGGTTTGGTTTGGTTGGAAGGAACACTATTCACGGCTTTGAGTTTAGTCTTTAGACGTAGACTAAAACTCGATCCTTTATGAATCTGTTTTGCCATTTTGGTTCGTTAGAAGGAACATTGTACCCACGGCTTCAAGTTTTGTCTTTAGACAGAGACTAAAACTCTAACAAACTGATCCTTTTATGACCCACGGGTTAAAATAAAGTCTAAAGACAATGACTGGATCTGTTTTTGTTTGCTGGTTTGAAGGATAACTGTACCTAGGGCTTATAATGATGTCTTTAGACAAAGACTGGTCAGATTTGGTTTTATTGAAAGGTACCCACGGCTTGTAAGTTATAAATGAGGTCTTTTGACAAAGACTGTTCTTATTGAGTACCCACGGCTTTGATTTTAGTGTTTAGACATAGACTAAAACTCTAAAAAACTGATCCTTATGGATCTGTTTTGGTTGGTTGGAAGGAACATTGTACTCACAGCTTTGAGTTTAGTCTTTAGGCAGAGGCTAAAACTCTAACAAACTGAACCTTTATGACAAAGTACATGGATCTGTTTTGGTTTGGTTGGAAGGAAACACTACCCACGTCTTTGAGTTTAGTCTTTAGACAGAGGCTAAAACTCTAACAAACTGATCTTTTTTTGACCCACGGCTTAAAATAAAGTCTATAGACAAAGGCTGGATCTGTTTTTGTTGGTTGGTTTGAAGGATAACTGTCCCTGCGGCTTATAATGAAGTCTTTAGACCTAAGACTGCTTGGATTTGGATTCATTGAAAAAGTACCCCAGCTTATATAAAGTCTCTAGACAAAGACTGGATCTGTTTTTTTGTTGGTTGGCTTGAAGGATAATTGTACCCACGGCTTATTATGATGTCTTTAGACAAAGACTGGTCATTTATTGAAAGGTGCCCACGGCCTATAAGTTATAAATGAAGTCTTTAGACAGAGACTCCTCTTATTGTTTTGGTTGGTTGAAAGGAACATTGTACCCATGGCTTTGAGTTTAGTCTTTAAACAGAGGCTAAAACTCTTAACAAACTGATCCTTTATGACAAAGTATATGGATCTGTTTTGGTTTGGTTGGTTGGAAGGAACACACTACCCACGGCTTGGCTTTACGTTTAGTCTTTAGACATAGACTTAACTCTAAAAACTGATCCTTTATGGAACTTGTTTAGGTTGGTTGTAAGGAACGTTGTACCCACGGCTTTGAGTTTAGTCTTTAGACAGAGGCTAAAACTCTTAACAAACTGATACTTATGACAAGTACATGGATCTGTTTTGGTTTGGTTTGGTTGGAAGGAACACTATCCACGGCTTTGAGTTTAGTCTTTAGACGTAGACTAAAACTCCAAAAACTGGTCCTTTATGAATCTGTTTTGCCATTTTGGTTCGTTGGAAGGAGAATTGTACCCACGGCTTCAAGTTTTGTCTTTAGACAGAGGCTAAAACTCTAACAAACTGATCTTTTTATGACCCACAGCTTAAAATAAAGTCTAAAGACAAAGACTGGATCTGTTTTTGCTCGTTGAAACTTGAAAGGAAATTTAGAGTCTGCGGCTTAAGACTTAGTTTTAGACAAAGGCTATGTACAGCCACAACTTATAATGAAGTCTTTAGAGAAAGACTGATCGGATTGAGTAGCCACGGCTTGAGTGAAGTCTTAAGACAAAGAGGGTTTGTTTTTTTTGGTAAGTTGGAGTATAATAACTGTCCCTTGCAGCTTAAGTTAAAGTCTCCTTCGCTACATGTTGTCTTAATACAAGACTATGCATCAGATTTTGATTCGAAATGGAAAACTAAACTGTACCCCACGGCTTACGTGAAGTCTGAAGACAAAGACACTATGTGTCAAATTTTGATTCTTTGAGAGGACACTGTACCCACACAGCTTAAATGAATGTCTTCATATAGAGGCTAAGATATCTTCTATATATATAACCCACGGCTTAAACAAAGTCAGGTCTTTGGACAAAGGCCATGATCTATTGGAAGATGACATGTGGCTTAAAAATCAGTCTAGGTAGGCTAAGAGATGCAAAAATAACACCCAGTATCTTTAGACAGAGCTAAGATACCACAATCTATTAGAAGAACCCACGGCTTAAACAGAGTTAGGACAAAGGCCATGATCTGTCAGAAGTAAAAACAGAACATGCAGCTAAAAACTTGGTCTTTAGACAGAGTCAAAAGATTTGTAAACGGTTCCTTTACGCACCCACGACTTAAATGAGGTCTTCTGACAAAGACAGTGAACTGTCTTTGGTAAGATTCAACCTGTGGCTTAAATAAGGTCTTTGGACAAGACTATGAATTGGTTTTGGCTCATTGAGAGGAAAAGAGAATATGTGGCTTAACAAATTAGTCTTTAGACATAGACTATGTAACAACCAACGGCTTAGGTGATATCTTTTGACAAAGACAATGGATCTGTTTGGAACTAGAACAGAACCTGCAGCTTAAAATTTGACAAAAACTGGATTGTTGGTTAATTAGTTAGAGGATAATAACTCTACCTTGCGGCTTAAGTTAACGTCTCTACATGTTGTCTTAATACAAGACTAAGCATCAGATTTTTGATTTACATCGAAAACTAATTTGTACCCACGATTTACATGAAGTCTGAAAACAAGACTATGTGTCAAATCTTGATATTGTACCCACGGCTTAAAATAAAATCTTTAGACAAAAACTGAGATACAAAAATCAATTTGTTATTACACCCACGTCTTAAACATATCTTCAGATAGAGGCTAAGATTAAGATACCGATCTTCTATCTGATACCCACAGCTTAAACAAAAACCATGTCTTTGGACAAAGGCCATGATAGTAGAACATGACATATGGCTTAAAGACTTAATCTCAAGACATAGGCTAAAGAGATACAAAAAAAAAGTCAAAACGTTATAACACCCACATCTACAAATGTCTTCAGATAGACTGTAAGATGTTATTAAGTATATAACCCACGGCTTAAACAAAATCTTGTGGAAAAAGTTTGATCTGTTGGAAGTAAGGCGTAAATGAGGTCTTGTGACAGGACAGTGAACTGCTTTTGGTTAGTTGGACATAAAACAAAACATGCGGCTTAAAATATAGTCTTAAACAGAGGCTAAAAGATTCAACATGTGGCTTAAATAAGATCTTTGGACACACTAAGATCTATGGATTGGTTTTGGGTCGTTGAGAGGAAAACAAAAATATTCGGCTTACACTTGGTCTTTAGCTGAATACACACTAAGATCTATGGATTGCTACCTCCAGAAAGTTGGATGCAAATCCTGAAGATGTAGCAGTTTCAGGGATAGTCAGTCGCAGGATTTCAATTACGGAGGGAGGTTGATAGTGTTGTTACTCAAGATCAGTTGTTTCTGTTTACTCAGGACGTTGATAATAATGCACTTGTACGGGTCAGCTACTTACATCCTCTATATTCTTGTAGAGAATGTAAAGTGAGAGAAGTCAGAAGCAAACCATGTGTTCCGTAGGAAACTGTTTCAACCAAGGAAGAAATGGTTGTCAGCTAAATCGTGGATGTACAAATTCAAACAAGGCAAGTACATGGTCTACCACGGTTTGTCCATAAGCTGTGTTGGAGCAAGCTTGAAATAGCTTGAGAAGCAAGTTACTAATCCTAATGAGTTGAGATTATCTATAAGAGAAACTTGTAAAAGAGTTTACAAAACAAAGAAGAAGAGGCACGTTTAAGAGAAGGATCATCGGCCCTGATTGTCACACGTACTGAACCTAGTAATGAACTTGTTCCTGCCGGTGGTACTCTTGGTGAAACACTTGACACAACAGGTAAGTGGGGAATGAATCTGGAGGATGCAAAAGCAGTGAAACACGAGGTAAAGGAACTGGGGCATAAGAATGCTTGTAAGGATGCTGAAAACAATATTTTATTTTGCTGAGAGAAAGCTATTAAAATCTGAACGTGGTTTAGCTAAGGTGGAAGAGTGTCTACAGCCAGAAGAGGAGAGAGCAGATTTAGAAAGCATAACTGGTGAAGAGAGGTTTAGGCTCCGAAAGCGTTGTTTGAATATGAAAGCTCTCTTTACTTATAGGTAGGGAAGGAGTGTTTAATAGCACGGTTTAGAACATGCACTTGCACTGGAAATACAGAGACAAAGGTCTCTAAAGGATATGCCATTATTGTTTATAGAAAAAAGTGTTCACCAATGTTGAGGCTGAAGAAGAAGAAGAAGAAGAAGAAGAAGAATGCTTAAGCACGTCCCATCAAACTCCAACGACAAGAGCAGAACGGCTTGGAGCTGTAACTGAACTCATGGGACTTCAGGAGATTAAAAAAAGCTTCTGACCGATGTGAGATTCGAGCCTGTTTCTTCACGGGAAACATTGTTATATTCAAGAGAGCAGATGAGGAAAAATGAACTATTATTAGAAAAACAATTAGGGGAAATCGTGGAAAAGAAGGTTAGTGTGTTGCCGTGTATGCCTATCTTGAGAGATGCTCACACTGAAGTAGAAAGTGAGAGAGTAAAGCTCAGAGTCGCTGAGACTAAGATAAGAAAGAAAGAAAAGAACACATGTGAGATGTCTTATATATAATCATGAGGAGGAGTACTACATTAATGTAAAAAAAAACGGAAGAGTCACGAAAAAGACAGAGTACAACATTACTTGGGAAGTTTTCTCTATCTATCTATCCCATGAAAGAGCGTGTGGAAGCGCTAAACAAAAAGCATGAAAAAATTGTTAATAAAATGGCGAAGGAGCATTCAAAGTGGCGTAGTAAGATACAACATGAACGAGATGATTGCTTGTTGGGGGCATTGAGACACAAAAAAAAAAAAAGAGCTGTGGTATTGTATTAGAGACAAACGAGAAGAATTTGCTTGTTCTTCAAGGGAGAGAGAAGTTTTCTGAGCAAGAGAAGAAGTGGGAAGAGGAGTGTATACAGTCTCTCAGATTACCAAAGACAGAACACGTCCAAGTGGTACTTAAGAGAATCTGAAAGTTGTTTTTGGTGATATCTCCACTGAAGTTACATGCGAGATGGCAGTGCGTTTCCTCATGACCAATATGGGGTGAAGCGATCGATATCAAAGTCTGAACTTAAAAGAGATAGAGATGCTATTGAGGAATGTGGGCTGTTGTCAAACCAGACCGGAGCTATCTTGCTGTGTGAGGATGATAAGGCGAGATATGCAAAGATTTGAAGTGTTTCATAGAGCTGCAATGAAGATACCAAGTGTTGGAGATATTGGTAGAGGGCAAAGAATTGACGCGGATGATGGCAAGAGTGTGGCACTTATCTTTTATGATGGTGAAAGATCAATTGCGTGGGGCTCAAGTAAACAAGAGACTGTTTGTATTACTTTCATGTGAAGCTGAAGACATGGCACGCTGCAGTGGATATGGCAGTGGTTTCAGAAGATATGATTTCAGGGGCATGAAACACGCTTTTATTATGACTGAGTGATATTAAATCTCACACATATATGGCTTTGTGTTGGAACAAGCTGTATGCGGAAGACCAGAGCTGAGGTACAGGCATAAGCTTGTATTGCCTGGAAAATGATTACGGGTTTGGTACACTTCCTGGCTCACGGGGATCATTTGAGTTATCAGTTGAGATGGAGACTATACCAAAGGCTTGACAAGATACATGCACTCTTATATATGGCACCGCTGGAGATCTGTTTTACACGCATAGAGATGACTTATGGGATCATGTAGAATTGGAAGGTATATCCCAAAAGTACCATTTGATTATTTTTAAAGCGAATATATTTACCTGTGCATCGATGGTGGTGCCAGAGAGATGTGCACCAATCTCTTGGTGGTTCCATCTGAAACCTGTCATGGTACAATAGGTTGCACACGAATGGTTTCAACCTTTGTAACAAAAACCTACCGCCATGAGGAGAAGCTGCAGGTTCTTGGCTTTCTTGATCCTTTCCGCAGTCACATAAGATCAGGGATATGCTTCTCAAGTTCTGATAAATATAATAGTAGCATCAGAAAAATCAATATATGGTTTTAATAACCTTCACATAATTATATGGATTTATTTTATGAATATGTCTGGACCTTCTTTGTCGTCGGTGACAATGTACTGGTGTCCTTGTGATTCGAGCCAGTTGCGGATTCCTAAGGCGTTCTCAACGCAAACGAGGAAGTAAGGGTTCTTGGTAGTGTTTTCGTTGGCTTAATTTGTAGAAAACTTAACAATATTTTTCTTATCACCAGAAGAAGCCTGTTTCATAAGCCGGTCTAGAAAACTATGTATCATAACCATACAGAAAAAAAACAAACTCTAAGCATCTAAGATTTAAATAAAACAAATGTTCTAACTTGTGTTTCAAGTTTTGAAAACTAACAGGCATAGGCATGCACTCAATTACTAATAATACACAAAAGCCCAAACATTTTATTAGCTTGTTTAGAGGCCCATAATCTTGCAAGAGAGCCCAAATAAAACATCCTGCCGTTTGTAATTTAAGAACGAGACACCTTGTTGTCATTGCTTTCAGAATGGGAAATGAAATAAAATCAATAATCAGACCGGACAGTTGTACTTTTCCAAATTTTAGGCACACGTTATAATGCACTGTCTGAAACATTTACCCTTGTTAGAACGTTTGTGTGTAGATTATGAAGAAAAATATCTAAGCTTGGATTCACAATTTACCCTTCTCCTCAGTTACAAAGAAACTCATTAGTTATTACTTATTACATTGAGCGGTTCTTTGGTTGGTTCTGATGCATTATCAAAAGCCTTTGTTATGAAAAATCAATCTTTGTCATCTTCTTACATTTTTCCTTTTTTGGTTTGTTTAGATACAATAGGACTATGTAGAGATGTATTCTACTTTTACACTCATGGATCCACACTTGCATGGAATGAAAAGGGAATGTTAGATGAGATCATGTAGGGCAGAAGAGTTGGGAGAGTGAAGGGAGATCCCAAATGGGATCGGTTGGATCGAATAATGGATACTCTGCATGCATGTTTTCGTAGTAAGTGGTAGTAGCTCCATTCATTGCATATAGGGATGCTGATATCTGTCTTTCAATGTCAGCTAGACCATCTGTTGAGTTATGATTGCTGAGATCTTCATGTGCTTCTGTCACTCCCTGTGTCAAAGGAACCTGATGGTTGAATCCAGAGACAAGTGGCCAAGAGTAAGGAAGCTGGACACTGTCTACCTCTGGTTGTAATATGACCGATGAGTCAGGGCGGTACACATTATCTAACGGCATCAGTGTGGTCGTGGTGGGACTAGTAGTAGGCGAAGTGTAATTGATGTTGCGTCCCGCAACAGAAGAAACGGGTTTGTTTTGCTGTTGTTGTTGTTGCTGAAGTTTCATGCTCTGCTTCTGGTGAAGGAGGTTTCTGATCTTCAAAGACAATTGTGAGTTGTTTGGAAAATGGTTAGCGAAATTGGTGCGAGTATTGGAGCCACGTAGGAGACAGGCAGCTTCGTCGTAGGCTCGAGCAGCTTCTTCTGCGGTCTCAAAGGTTCCGAGCCACATACGTATCTGTTGAGTCGTGTCTTTGATCTCTGCCACCCATTTTCCTGAAGGTCTTTGCCTAACTCCCACGAACTTCGTCTTCTTGGTGCCTTTGCTTTTCTTCTCCTTTGTTTTCCGCTTTTCAGTTCTTTGATGCTCCATTTTTTTCGTTATGAATGTTGAAGATAAACGTAGACATATATAAGTACAAATAGGTGTATATATATAGGTTATGTTTTTAGTTTTTTGTGTTCGTATGTTTTCGGGGTCAAGTGTTAGTGGGTGCCTCGTCTTTCCGAAGACTACTAGTTCTTGTTATTTTAGTAAATAAATAGTGATGATTACGAATATGATTTTATAATGATGGGTGTGTTTCATAGAATGATTCATGAGTTTTCTGTTGTGGGTTCCATGTATTTTTGATTACGTGCACACCATTTTCTAACTTAAATTAAAAATCAAAGCAAAAAAACTACAAATATGATGTATCTGGCTTAAACAAGTCGAACAACCAGTTTCAATTCATGACACCATGTTGTCGTAACCTCGGTTTAAACTTTTTATTAAAGAAACGGTAATAACCTTTTATATTTGAGTTAAACGTTGATGTTGTTATGCAGCATTAAACGTATCAAATTCGACAAAAAAATGTCTCAAATATATTAAATTAAGTTCTGATTTAGAGAGGAAGAAAAAAAAGAGCAAATGAAAAGAGTACCAATGATGAATGGAATGAGTATTTGAGGGAAAACAAAAGTAAACAAACAATAGCAATTGACAGTAAAGAATAATTTCTTTCAAAATTCTCATTTGCATACAAAAACAAAAGCTTCATCTTTTCCTCAAAACATAAAGCCAACACAAACCTGTGTTTGTAGGGAATCATTACCCGAATTCCCAACTGACACTAAACAAATATCACAATCCCTCCTAATATACACTTCATACCTTAAAGATGTAAATTTCATTTCATGACTTATGAAGGATTTAGACCCCATTGCTTCATCCCTCCCAACAACAAATGGTGTGCAAAACCAAAGAATAATGTAAACACATGAATGCAAAACTGACGACGCTTTGTGGTGTAAATGAACAGAGAGAGCAGATTGGTGTGAGTTTAGGAGGAAAGCATGGATTGGAGAGCGTGCTGCTGCTCGGGTTTCAGTGTTGACCATATGGAGCCCAATGCCGATGGTGGCAGTGTTTGCTGTAGTTGCCTTAGTATATTAACCATACGACCTGCCGTCTCTTGTGTCACCACGTCTTTCCCTGTGAGCACCTGCCCAGCCATCATTTACACACCACATTATCAGTACACCAATGCAAAGATCAAAATATTGTCGATGAGAAGCGTAACCAACCAACCAACACACCTCAGCGAAAACTGTTATGATTTTAGGAAGATACTGGTTATTGGGGCCTAAAAGGTCCACATCTTGCCTGCAAGTTTATGATCAATCAGTCGTTTTCGACAGTCTCAGTCATAAGGACTGCAAAACAAGTGCTAAGCAAAACTTAGAATCTAGACCCATTTGATTACCTCTCAACCATTGAACATAGCTGATCATGAACCACTTTGGCTTCAATGACATCATTACTTATAGGCAAACAGTTCAACCAAGCAGGAAGGACCTAAGAAACCCAAAAACAAAGTTAAACTTGTTGTTCAACAAAGGTAACCCATATGTATTCGTGCAAAGCAAGCATCTGGTAATAACTATCATAAGCTACCTGAGAAGAATCGATACTGTCTCGGTGAAATAGGCAGATCTTTCCCACAGCGGATACAGCATTATCATATGCCATGGCATTTTCAGATTGCCGAGCATTTGGCTGCTGTATCACAACATTTAATCTTGACAGAGCCTCTGTTGAAACAAAAACACGTGTTACTTCTTAGCTGCAAAGCATGGATTAAACCCCAAAAGACTACCAATGGGCAAGGTTATACTATACCTCCAACAAGAGGCTTGAATACAGATCCTCCAAACTCAGCACAAACACCAAGCCCATAAACGGCAGCCTGAAACAAACAGGACAGATCAATTAGTATAGAGATCCAGAAACACCGGATAACAAAATGCAGGGGTATACCTGTCGAACTTCTGGGCTCTCGTCATTGCAAGCTTCCAGTACGAATGGAAGATAAGTATCATAATATCTGCCAAACAAATATCAGGAAAAAATACATCAGAACACTGAATACTGAAAACACGCACTGTATAAAAATCCAGTGAATGCACATCCTTACTTAAAGGCAGCATCACGGCATTGCTCTGCAACATCATCAAAAATGCATATTGCAATCCTTCTCTCTTCGGCTGTTTTATCCCTTCCCTGAACTCAACGAATACACATCCAAATCAATATCAAAACAGAAAACAGAGGCAGACTAGAACTAATAATGTATCAGCGCCATGCCCAAAGCCACATATTAAGAAACTCTATTCACCCGAGCCAGAGTGCTAAAACTCCACTTATAACCAAAAAAGGAGACTTGAATGATGACGGCAACTTACCCACATAGGAGTTAAGTAAGAGGATAACTCATCGAAGAAAGGTAAAAACGAGGCCTTGAATGTCTTAACTAGTGTTCCCAATATTTCGCCGACCTATGTGCAGACAATATATCAAGTATGAATAATCGCGTTGAAGAAAACCAACTTTATTAAACTTCCATTTTAACAAGGGTGAGGTGAATCATAAAAAAAACTAACCTGATCAAAAATTTCTTCCTCTTGCTCATTTTCCTCTTTAATAAGCTCCCCCTCTTCAGCGTCAAAGTCTTCAGCATTAGCCCTCTCTCCTCTCTCTCGCTTCCTACTAGAGCTTGCTGTCATAACTTGCTTTACCTCATCAACAATGGATCTAATTTTTCCTTCGTCCAATAAATTTCCGGAGATCTGAAATACATTGATAGGTTATAGGTACCATTTTCCAAATGCAATGCTACGATGTACTCTCCGAGGCACATTATAAAAGACTTGCTCAAAGTAAGCTCTCTATCACATACCCTAAACCTAAACAAAGCTTGAAAATAAGACCAGCTGTTAAGGCATCATAACTCATCATTCTCGATACTCTATGCTGAGAAGGATTAGACAAGTAATAAAGTAAACACGACCATCATTTTGTCTACAGGTTTCCCAATACCAGCAATCACAAAGATGACCATTATTGGCTAATTCATTTAGACTACCTAAGAGTGTGCCGCATTGTCAAATGGAAATGTTGGAAAGTGACTTGACGAGGCAAATGTATAATAGAATTGTTTAAAATAAACTCCTACTGCTATGAAAGGTTACCTGCAAGCATTCATTGATAGCTTCCAACATACTCACACAGATCTCTGTATCAGGTTCCTATATAAAATTCAATCATCAGATGTTGGATCCAAGCCGAGGGGAAACTAGAAAGAAAAAAAAGAACAGAATACACACTAACTTTATGCAACGCTTCTAGTATGGCTGGAATTATGTAGTTAGAAAGCTGCTGTAAATAGGATAGATCGCGCCCTTGAGCTTTTCCTTTCTCTATCGCCAGCTTGGCTGAGCGCATTAGTTCCGGCATGGCTAAGAAAAAAAAAAATCCAATTTATTAGAAACTTGTCATTTATAGATCCACAAATTGGATTATTGAGAAAATATTTACTGATGTACCTGACACAGCTGCTCTTCTAACTTCTTCGTGAAAATAGAATTTCAGCAAAGGAACCAGTATAAGGGCAACCTACAATATACTAATTCAGTCTATCCAGTCACAAAAACAGCAGAGGATAATGACAAAATTTGGAGATAATTAACCATACAAACCTGATCAATCCAGGGAAAAAAACCTTCTTTTAACTCATCAGCATAGCAACAAAGCATGTTACAAGCTGTGGCTTTTTCTTCTAGGACACTTGTTTTGATTCCTATTCGTTTGTCTCCCAGGATAATGGTCTCCATGCTGCATACAAAATCGGATTAGTACAAATCCATCCACGTCAAATTCATACCTCTATATTTGACCATCGATTATGCGTAAGTTATCATTTCTCACATATCTATCGCAACCTTAACATGAGGTAGCAGTAGAAAATGAAACAACAAAACTATTTTGACAAGAAACTGTCGGAAAATAAAATATCTTAAAACATGCCATGTCACGAAGGAACAGAATCTCAGAATAATAATATCTCATGGCACAAATAAGAAACTATTCAGGGAAGCTGCATTTCCAACAACATACAGAGACGACTCATGACATTTTTAAGAAAGATTGAAGTAGTTTTTTAATGCAAAGGCATACGAGCTAATAAAAGCAGTCTACAGAGACATCAGAACAATCAGATGAAGTGGAAAGAAGAGTGGAAAACCTTTCATCATCCGAATCCTCTGCTTCATCTTCTGAATCAGCAGATGTAATTGTCACATCTGGTTTAAGTTGAGCTGACTGAAGCAATGGAGGCATCACAACTTCCATGTATGGGATGAAATCTTGGCCTAGACACTTGCAAAGCCTAGCCCATGCCTAAGAAAATGAAAGGTACATGTAAGCAAGTAAATTTACACAAAAAAGTTAACAGATGACATAACGGCCATGCGGCCTAGCATGTTTTAATCAGAATTACCTGTAACATATAGCTCGTTATTGGATCATCTGCCTCCATTTCAGTCCCTTGCAATGACATAAGCACTTCCATGACCTAAAAATAGAAATTAAAATTATTTTCATCCGACAGAGGAATAGGATCAAAATCTTATAGACAGCTTGAGGCGGGTTATCTGTAGTACAAAAAGAAAGATTACAACATATAGCATCAATTTTGAAAACTGATTTGACCCATGCATATAAGCACACCTGTCTAGCATCATCCCTAAATTTGTCCTTTCCAACTGCCATTCCAACAAGACTGATGCATTCCATGGATTTGGCACGAAGCATCCGCTTAGATTTGTCAGTTGCGTTCATCAAAATAGTTTTGAGATATGGCATGACAACATCATAGTACTTTTGGAAATGTTCCTGCAAATCCAGATAATGTCAGATCAAGAGTTGCATGCAAGGAGAACAATCGATGCAACATAACTTCTTCACATATACCTGCGATGAATCAGCAACGGAAGCAAGAGCTGTTAAAGCTCCTTCTTGCACCATTTGTTTACCATTCTGTCATGAACAGCATCATAAAGCAACGTAAGTCACCGAGCGCACTCTATTAGTTATTTATTTAAATAAATAACGTTGCAAAATGAACTTACTTGTAGTAGCACAAGTAACTTGCTCACTATTCCGTCTAAATAAGGTGCCAATACTTCAGGTGTACAATTTTCACTGAAGTTGAGTACTGCTGAAGCAGCATGAGCCTACATGAGGTCACAAGATATTGCTTTAGTGAGTGTTGGAAAGTTATATATACAGATTTAAAGGACTAGCGGGGATCTGACCTGCACTCGTGGATTCTGAAGATCATCCATAGAAGCAGCAAGTGCAGGGAGCACTGTTTGGTGATGTTGATTCTGCAAATCTGGACCCAAATCTGTAGACAATTGTCCAATCGCATTTATGGCTGCCCACCTTACCCGAGGATGAGGACTTTGAAATTGGCTCAAAACCATGGACACCACTTGCTCTAGATTTTTTATCATCACCTACATTATATTCAAGATAAACAATGTAAAATCCTTTCCAAGTCCTCGCCAGAAAATAAATCATGATTTAAAATGCGACTGAAAGCAAACCCTACAGTTGCCAAACTTTTACCTTTGAGCAACCTTCAGCAATCTGAGCAAGCGCAATCAAAGAAGCGTGGTGTTTCTGCCACTCAGACGCAACCAAGTAAGCAGAAAACTGGTGATACGCAACAGGAACAATAGTATTCCCTCCCAAAGCAATCGCTAACCGATCCAAACACTCTTGACCCATGCTATAGTTACTCGTCTCACCAGCATCCTCATCCTCAGTCTCAGCGCTATACCAAGCAGGATCGTCCTCAATATCCTCAAGCATCTTCATAAGAACCGCAAACAACCTGTCAATAAACTGAGGCAGCTTCCTAACCATCCCAGGAGCACGCTCACGCGCCTCAGCCAGAGTCACCAAAAACTCAACCGCGAGATGCCGCGTACTCTCCTCGAGAGACTCAGCCTCCGCGATCTGAAGCATGGAGCCAACGATATCAACAAGCTGCCGTCTAAGGAACCGTGGCTCAGTCCCAGCCAATTCAATCAAAAGCTCTAACGCCTCCTGAGCCGTTACTTCGTTCCCGTTGTTTAGAGACTCAGTCAACGTCCTGATCATCGCAGGCAACACGTCTTGGAACCTATCACGCTCATTAGAGTTAGTTAAACACTGAACGAAACTGATCACGGCGTTGAGAGCTGCGATTTTAACGTCCGAGCTAACGGACTCACTACTCAAACACTGGAGGAAGACTCCGTGTAGATGCTTTATGTGAGGAGTCAACGTCTCCCCAACGTACTGCGACAACTGCGCCAATATTAAAAACGCGGATTCCTGCAATTTAGACGAATCAGAGGACACACACTGGAAAACAAACGGAATCAACTCAGGCCACCCGTTCTCCGCTAAAATCCCCGAGGCGAGCTCGGAGACCGTATCGCAGATCTTCTTGGAGATCGATTTCGTCTCCTCGCGCTGGATGCAAGACAGCATCGACGACTTTAGCGAGGATTGAGTAGGGAGGGAGAGGCGCGGCCACAGGTAAGCGTCGTCGCGCGTGAGGAGCTTGCGGAGGAGGACGGCGGCCATGGCGCGGCCTTCGGGGTGGGGAGAGAGCTGGAGGAGGTGAGCGAGCTTCAAGGATAAGGTGTCGGGATTGGTTTGCTTGGCGAGGTTGAAGAGAGCTTCGGCGGAGGAGCGTTGCTCGTTGGAAGAGGACATGAGGTGGGAGATGAGTGTCTCGAACGGCGCCGTTTCGGAGCCGAGGATCATTGAGAGTTGCGCTTGTTGATGAAGCTGATCGGAAGACATGGTGTGGTGGTGGTGGCGGCGGGAAATGCTAGGGTTGAAAAGCTATCTATCTCTCTCCCCTGATGATGCAAGTCTAGAGAGAGAGGAGATGAGGTTTCTGAAGGGATAATTGTTTTTTTTTTTTAATTATTTTATTTCCATATTTGTTTAACTATTCGTGTTATGAGGTGGTGGCTGCTGTGGGCCGCGGGATTAGCCCATTATTAAATTAGAAATTTTAGGGGTAGGTGTTTGGGTACTCATTCGGGTTCGGATCGAATTTATTCGAGTTTCCAATTTTTGGATTGACAAATTTTAACCCCATCCGGATATTTTAAAATTTCGGTTCGGTTCGGTTCAGATTTTTATGGGTTCGGTTACGGGTTCGGATCTATTCAGGTTTTTTGCTCAGTCCTAAGAAATTTGTCCTTATAACTAGAAAAAAGTATAAATATATTATGAAATTGTTTGTTACAAGTTAGAGCATGATTAATGCGGAATTTTTAAAGATGGGTTCTTAGAGATTTTCAATCTCATTACTGTAAAATAGAATGAAAAATAGAGTGATGAACAAAAAAAACGTTTAATCACTTTTTTGTTTGTTTATCTTTCCACTTTTCACTTCATCTTACACTAAACTGTGGAGTGGGGTTAAATATGCTCTTAGCGAAATTAAGAAAATCTCTTACTTTTTAATAAAATGGTTAAGAAACCAACTCTTAAATGTCTTATCTAAGAATCATTTTCTAATTTTTTTTTTAAAACTAAATAACATTTTCTTAATTCCGCTAAGAACTTTCATTACTCATACTCTAATCTCTCAATCGTGTGCTTGTGGTAATCCTATTACTATATCTGGCTAAAGATCTCTACATCCATTTTAACTAGCAAACACTTAGTTTTCATTGTTACTGTGAGGTTTTGTTTATGTAGGTGCATGATGACATGTAGTTACCATGTGATGTCCTTCGTCTTCAAGAAAAAAGATGTCACAAGGGTATGGTTGTCCCCTTTTCTTTTCAATAGGCTGTGATCATGTATAAAACAGAGTTCATGAATAACATGCTTAGCTTTTCCCTGTTTCTAGTAACCATCATAATATTTGAATCGTTATGTCGAAAACTCTTATGTATATACTTTCTGGTTTATGACTCCCATTAGTTTACATAGAAGTGATTATTTAATGTTCCTTCTCAGGTTAAAATCCGTAATGCATCATTTCAGAGGCAACAGAGGAATTTATGTTTGCTCTGTGTGGAAGATGGATGGAGCTTTAGCAGAAGGGTGGAAGCTCTGAAGCTTGTCTAGTCTAAAGACTTTGGAGAAAGCTGGAGACTCTTCAACGATTGAACAGAAGTACAAACACTTAAGACAACACACAGTAATAGCACCTTGACCAAATTGCTTTTACCAAAGATGTGTTTATCATCATCTAGAGAGGATAAAAGAAATAACTCTTTTTTTTTTACCTTTTGTAAAATTTTAGTTCCACCGTGAAGAATAAATTTGTAAGAACAACAATTACACAGCCCTCGCAACTAGCTTGCGGATTTTGAACCGAATTAAGAAATCGGAATTAACCAAAAACTAGATAAAATGAAATTAAAAACTGGAATTCAACTAAAATCAAACCGAATTGATTTTATTTCGATTTACTTTGTACCGAACTAACCGAAACCTAAAATATCCGACCCAAATTAACCGAGTCCGCAGCTAGTCGCAACCGTCAACGCTAACACTGTAACCGTCTGTAAACGTTTTAGGAGTGATCCAACAGTTAAGCGATTTGAGGAATCACCACCGTCATATGGCGACGGGATACGAGTTTCCGACGATTCAAACCTTCGAGAGAGCTCCTTCCGCCGCCGAATTCGAGTCCGGCGTCGAGCTCACAAACTTCCCTGCGGTACACTTTCACCTGAACACATCTCTCTCTTCCTCCCTCCCTCCCTCCCGCTGAATCCGATCCTCTAATCTTAATCTCGTCTTCTTCTGTTGTAGGTTTTCCGACGATGCGCTAGTGACTGGGACGCCTATTCAAACTGGAATCCGTTCAACAACGGCCTCGATTATCTCGAGGTGTGTTTTGCTTATACTCTCACTCCAGATTATATCGAAGATTGTTGCAAAATCTCATGCGGTGTGAATTGGAATTATACGATTAGGAACGTGCAGGTTCAGTTGAGGTGGAGGCGATGTTTTCAAGGACTGCTCCGATTTTCAATGGTGATATCAGAAGTCATGAGAGGGTATTAGATGGATAGTCTCTAGTTTTTTCTGTTTTTTTGCTTTTCACCACAAGAGTTTATATGTTTCTTGTTTGTCCTTTTTAGGTATCAATGCATTTCTCTGATTTTATTAAACTCTGCAAGCAGCATATGATAAGCAAAAGGAATGGTTCTGGTGTTGATGCAAAGTCTGTTTCTCTAACTCCTTTGCATGATTGCTCTATGCCTCAGGATCCTGTGCCTGGACAAATATACCTAGCACAGGTTCTTATGATCTTCTGGTGGTTTATGCTTTTTTATAATTATTTGTTGTATGCTTTTTTACAGCTTTTTGTAGTTGAGCTTCTGGTGGTTTATGAATTTGGTTGCTCTTGTTAATGACGTATCGTTTCAGAAAATTCACTTTGTTTGATTGAACAAGCCACATGTATGTGTGTTTTTTGTCCAGTTTCCAATTCTGAATGATGAGAAAGAAGAGAAAGTTCAACTCAAGATTTTGAGACAAGACATTCAGACGGTATGTATTCAGCTCTTGTTTTGTGCTGACATGAATTTTCTTAACATCTACTAACTGAATTGAATTGATGTAGCCCACACTATTAGGGGAGAAGTCACTGTCTTCTATAAACTTTTGGATGAATTCTGCACAAGCTCGATCAAGTACCCACTATGATCCACATCATAACCTCTTATGCGTAGTCTCAGGGTGTAAAAAAGGTTAAACACATTGCTTTCCTCCAAGCTACTCGGAAGTTTTTTCTGTTTCTTAGTGGAATCAAATTGATAATGTATGGTCCATGACTCCATGTAAAGTGGAAATTGCTTCACTGACATTTAAGGAATGTGGTTTTATAGGATGTTAAATCAGTTAGTTTGGAGTCAGTCTAAGGTTTATCCTAAATATTGGTTGATGTAATGATCTAATTATTTTGTTGTATGCTTTCTTTCATCTAAATCAATTTCAACCTTTTCAAATCATCAACAGTTGTCTTGTGGCCCCCTTCCGCTAGTCCCTCGCTCTATCCAATGCCTATATACGGAGAAGCGTCAAACCATAGGTATCATTCTTGGCCTTTCCGTGCATTTTTGTGGTTATATCCTGAGCACGCACAGTGATGTTTTATGTAAATAACTATATACTAGATTTTTCATTGCATATTATGTTTCCTATTCATGTAGTTCGGTTGGTCTAGACAGTCCGAATTTATCAGATTATCCAAGAGCAGAGCATTCTATCAAGCAGTCACAGGAAGTTACTCTTAACGCTGGGGATGCAGTATTCATTCCCGAAGGTTGGTGAGTATACTCATATTTTCTCAGAAAAAACTCTCCTAGAAGCACATAGCTTTGTGTTTCAGAATAAGCTGAAATTGCTAAAAAATGTCTTCTAACTTCTGAGAGGTCCTGCATCATATGTGTCGAAGTCTTTTCCTAATCACTTGTAGCCATCATGTCCTGTTACATAGATTTTGTGGCTGAGGCTTTATTCTAGAATTTTAGATACTCCAGTAACGTATGCAAAAGAAATCTCTAAGTGTCTCCGCCTGAATTATTGGCATCTGTCTAGTCCGTAGGTGTGTATAGCTCATGTTATGTAGCATGCATATTCCTAGAGCCTCTGACCCAGATGCTTGTTGACATGGGTCCTTGAGGTTTTAATTCTAGACACAAACAAAGATGCTTGACATGTATTTTTGTTAGCTGGCTTACTATCATGCTAATGAAAATGACACTTCTTTGGTTAAGAGGAGCACCTTTTAATAGAATTTTAAGTATTGAAGCTTTGAGACTTTTCTTAAGTTGATGTGAGAACATTCAGTAGAAAATTAATGAATTATATCAGATTAAGTATCATCTTACTTTATGCAGGTTTCATCAGGTGGATAGTGACGAGCTGACCATTGCTGTCAACTTTTGGTGGCAATCAAATATTATGTCTAACATGCCGGAACATATGGATTCATATTATCTGCGCCGGATTACGAGAAGGTTTGGTTATAAATTTTGGATTCATGTAAAGAGATCTTTCTGCATTACCGTTTTTGTTTTGTTTCTTAACCTCTGTTTTTTTTCCATGTGCATGCATCTTGGGTCATATAATAAGATTGATAGACAGAGAAATGGTGTGTAAGTTATTCTGTCTCATCAGTAAAAATAGTTGTTGAAATTATGATAGTTTCTTTACTCATCCTGATTTGAGTTTTAAAATGTAGGTTCGTCTACTCACCTTTACTTGCATTTTTCCAAGTTTACTACCCCTCTATTTACCGTGCGATTGGATATTGACAGAGCCTATTGGTTTCGAAGCCGTCTTCAACTGATTTGAAGCAACCGTCTGAGCATATTGACCAATGTCAGATTGGGCAGGAAGGTAATAAGACCCTGATGGTGTAAATCCTGAGAAAACCTTCAATGGCTTGTCTGACTTGTCAGGTAATGAAATCATTGCAGAAGGTGGGGATGGTAACTCGAGCAATCAAAGCATTGAAAAAGGCATCAGCACGTTACGTGAGAAAACACCGCTGCATGATCTAGATCCTTCTGCTTCCCAGGCACTTCATGACCTTATTTCCTTAGTCCATGACCACGTTAATGCTGTTGGTACAAGTAGGGGACTGCAGCACACATCACCCAGCTCTTCAGACTTAGCTTCAGGGAGGGACAACAGCAAGATCCAGGAAAATGCATTGTCTTGTTTAGAAGATGATCGTGTTGCCCATATGTTTTGGAATCTTGAAGCATCTAATCTTCGGGATGTTCTTCTTGCAATGGCGGTAGGTTTCAATAAGTGCTTCTAGGGCACTTCATCATTTTGGTCTAAATGGAGAATTTTTTTTTTGCTTTACATGGAGTTTTAACATGAAATTCTTTGAACTAACGTGCTTCTATCATGTAACTCATTACAGCGTTATTTCCCAAGAACCTTAGAAGCGTTAATACTGCACATGCTCTCACCTGTTGCTGCGGAAGTCCTAACACAGAAGTTTGATGAGATTGACCAACAGAGTGGTGAAGAAGATAGGTTTGTTCTGAAACATTATTTTTGTGGTTTATTTACATACTATGAAACCTGAAGAGTAACTTGTTACTTGACTTCCTTCTCCCCTTTTGGTTAACCTAGGAGCCAGTTCTATCGGGAATTTTATGGTGCATTCGATGATGAATCAGCTGCAATGGATATAATTTTAACTAGGAAAGAGGCTTTTGCGTTTCAGGTATGTTCTGTAGCATAACTTTATCTGAATAGTTGATGCAGAAAATCATCAAAGTGCAATGAACATAGAATTCTATAAATGTTTGTTATATACAGGCCTTTAAGAATGTACTAGACAAGTATTTGGGGGTCAACATTTCTTCACCAACAACAAACATATGAAGCATGTCTCGGCATTGTATACTGGCCAGATAAATGTGATTTGGACAAGAGAGAGAACATGTTGCAATCGATATAGTAAAGAGTGATAAAAGAGATTTTTGCTGTTGATATCCAAAGACTGAATCCTACTGTATTTTGGATTAACTAGTAGTATTTTAAGCGTCTGCCCCAAAAAGAAATATTATGAATACTAAACTATTAATAATTGATTTAATTCGTAAAGTTATAGATATGAATACGAGTAACCCTAAGATCTAAGACCATGTACACTGAAAGTACATGACAAAAGTTCCTACGATTTTTGAGAATAAAAAATATTAAAATAATGTAAAACTAATGAACTGGAATGATAAAATGTCTCTAAAGTTCATACGATTTTCGAGAAGAAAAAATATTAAAATAATGTAAAATAAATGAACTCGAATCACAAAATGTTTCTGACGTGAACTGGTTCACAATTTTTTGTGTGGACCTCACACCATGTGGTGGTTTATGATTGGTCTGCTAATTTTTTTTTTAAAAAAAAGAAATATCATACAGAAAAAATGAAAAAAATTAAATAAAAAAAATATTTTTATGAACCCCAAGGTTCATAAATATATATGCTCTAACTAGATATGTTTATTAATTTTATGTAAACTTTCCTTACTAAATAAAGGGACCAAAGCTCTTTGTAATTAAAAAGAAAAGGTTATAAAAGCGTTAGCTTGGTCTCTACTTTTCTTTTCCTTCCGTAAAGTGAAACCCTACCGAAATCTTCGCGGCTCACCAACAAAATAAATAAAAAAAACCTTCGGAATCTATCAGACACATTCATTATTGCTCTCTAACTTCTTTCTGGTACGTGAAAACTTGTTTATCTCTTTCCTCGTCTCTACTTGGTTGAATTGTTTTATTCTCGCAAGTATCGCCATGGATTAGACTTTTATCTCCTTCAAATTCTAGGATGTAATGATTGGAACACATATATAAATTAAGAGCTGTGTACATCATTAAATTACATGTGCACCTCTTAGGTTTTTTGCACAGTTTAAGTGCTTTTTTTACAAGGAACTGTTGTTTATGGTTCTGTTCAGAACATTGAAGACCCATAATAAGACATGGTTTTGTATTATTTTGTATCAGTCTAACTTTCCACATCTTTTTGTCTTATCTTTGGTTTGATAGTTTATATATGAATTTTTGCAGAATTTTTTGCTATAAAATCGATGACTTTATCAGACGAAGAAATCAGAAAACTTTTCAGAGTCAATAAAACCCTTAGCCATATGCTCAAAGATCGTGGTTACATTGTCACTGATTCTGAACTTGAGATGACACATGATCAGTTTATCGACAAATACGGCGAGAACATGGAAAGAAAAGATCTTCTTATTCTCAAGACTAAGAAGAACAATGACTCTGATAAGGTTTGTGAAAAACTGCATCTAACTAAGGCTACGAGTTTTTGTTTTTAAGTGTATTATTTTATTTCAATCCTTCTAATTAATGCTCGAGTTCGTTCCTTGTGGTGTTATGGTTAGATCTTTGTCTTTTTCCTACAAGAAGCAAAAGTTAAAATAGACGAAATCAAGGCTTGCTTTGAGCGTATGGAATCTCAGAAAGTCTTCAGAGCAATTCTTGTTGTGAAGGAAGAGATAAACCGTTTCGGTCAAGCTGCCATAACAGACGCAAACTCCAAACTAAAACTTTACGTGGAAGTTTTTAAGGTAAGTGAAGGTTTATATTATAAAGATTATTAATCCACCGTGTCTTTCTCTCAAAACATACTCTTAAAAGCTCATGTTCCTGTGCCAGGAGACAGAGCTTTTAATGAACGTAAAGGAACATGCTTTTGTTCCGGATCATATAGCTCTAACAGCTGAGGAGAAGATGGCTTTGTTGGAGAAATACACTGTAAAAGAGAATCAGGTATCTTTGTCTAAACAATGCTAGTTTTTTTTTTAACAATGTTTGTTTTTTTTTTACTCACTTGTGGTGGGATTGTTTTTGATAGCTTCCACGTATTCAGTATACGGATCCTATTGCTAAATACTATGGGCTAAAACGTGGAGAAGTCGTGAAGATCATACGCAATAGCGAAACATCTGGTCGTTATGTCACATACCGCTTTGTTATATGACCTTTAAGAGCTTCTAATAGAATCAGGTCATGGAGTTATTTAGACAAAGACTAGAAATTTTCACTTTCTGTTTTTTTTTTAAATCTTAATCAATATATAGATAGGAGTTGAAAGACTTGGATCTTGATCATGTTATATAGTTTGCATGTCAAGAATATGAACATTGCTCTATTTTTTAAGTAATCAAACTAAAAGGAAAGCTGATCAAGTCCTAAAAAGAAGCGAATTCACAAAGGAGATGATGTGACATATCTTTCTTCAGCCAATAACCTCTGAGTTTGAGTCATCAGAAGGCCATATCACCGTCTCCATTAGTCGTTCACGCATCAACGCCAAGTTCTCATCTGATATATCTTGGTATATCTTCCCATGGTCACATTTCTACAACAAGTAACACCATTAGTTTTGAATATTTTCTGACAGAATATGGAAGATTTAAACTTGGTTTTACCTTGATCCACTTGCCATATAAGTGAAGACGAGTGATCATAACTCTTTCTGCAAGCTCTTGACTCTCCTACAAGTCAGTTGAGACAAGATGATAAACACACAAAAGTACTCATCTACTCTCTAGCCATGTTGATTATGTTTCATGCCAAGGTCTAAACAAGGCTTAATCAACCAATAATATACCACAACATAGAGTTTGATAAATGACAGGTCCGGCCCAGAGCACTGCCTCATGAAACATTTGCAATTGGCCCCCAATTTTATAGGCCCCCAAAAAATAAAAATCCAATTATATATTATATATATAAAATTTTAATAATCATATACATCTCATTTTAAATTTGTATCAAAAAATGTAGACAACTGTTTTTTTTCTGTGAGGAAACTTGTGTCTTATTAGTACTTTATATTTGAAAGTATTTTTACAAGTTTGTTTCTGTTATTTTTTGTGATGTTGTATATTGGCCTCCGTTTTCTATTTTGTTTCAGGCCCCCGAAATTTTAGGGCCGGCCCTGATAAATGATAAGACCAAATCTATTAAACTGCTGATTCCTTTTCCAATTAATTAAAGTACACCCTAGTCAAGTCTTACAAATATCAGCCCTCACTAACTGCTATCCAACCAAAACTAACCAGAGCTACAATCTGTACATTTAGTCCTACGCTAATTGTGGTAGACCAATAGCTAAAGATTAAGCAGCTAAACTTATTCAACTAAGGCTAATTATTAGATGATACAAAACTAAACTTTGTTTACCTTCCCGAGTTTGCGTAGGAAACGTTTACCATCAGTTGGTCTGTTTGATACTACGTAACTGTTGTAAAACACAAGATAACACCATAAAACCATAAGACAAGAATGGTGATAAAGTAAATGTGTTTGGTAATCTAATCCTATATATAGAGAGCTTAGATAAACCATATTATATAAAAAAAAACTTACTTATAGAACCAAGTGTATTGGGGAGGATTCATTTCATATAACTGATGAAGAACCGTCCTCACAGCTTTGTATGTGAAATAATTAATAAGTTGCTGCAAAATTATTAAAAGTGATGAGAGAGCTATAAGCTTAACAATTTTGTTCATTCAAAAAAAAAGTACTCACCGTTTTGACATCTCCGAAGGTATCATCGTAGTTCCCAGCAACGTCCTCATTCACAATCAAGAACTTCTTCTTGCTCCTCCTACTCGCAATTCTTGGAACACGTTTTGAAGAAAGCCTGAAAACAATGGTTGAGCCAGTGAATGAGCTTCCTAACTCTAGCTTTCTTGTAGTGACATGGATCTTCTTCTTGTTCGGAGAGCTTCTTGTGTGAGAATTTAGACATAAACATGGAGTGCTCGGAGAATCCATCACTGATGAGCCAACAACAAACAGAGCACCCACCATTACTTCCAGAGGAAAGGATCAAAAGCTTTTTTCCCCCGATGATATGGGGAAAAGTAGTTCAAGGAATCAAAGAAAGAGTTTGGTGGATGGATGGTAAGAATCTGAAGAATAAAAGAGGGAAGCAAAGTTTGGTACTACAAAACAGAGGACACGAGTTGGGTGTGTAAGATGGAAAATGGCCGTTGAATAATAGCCAGTCAAAATCATAGGGAAGTCTTTTTAGATATTTATTTATCTATACTATTAAAGCTGAAGTACAAAAATAAAGTGTTTGGAAACATGAATAAGAAAATTTTAAAAGTTTGATTGGAAACATGGATAGCATACAAATTTAATGGACTTATTTATTATACTAAAGATTATTGCGGCCCAAGATACTATTATTATTGTTTTTGGATTTTCTATCATTGATATTACTTTATTTCTACAAATTTTTTATACATATATGTATTCATGTTTTAAATGTATTTAGAATAAATCAAGAATAATATATATTTTATTTATATAATTTATATTGACTATTCTTATAAGTTTTTAACAGTGATATACTAGCCTTCCAATTCTTCATTAAAAAATTAAATTAAAAATTTGACTAAATTATTTAGTGTATATAACTTTACACCAAATTTAGTC
>CAKOAT010424043.1:123031-154710 GCA_932364175.1 Eruca vesicaria subsp. sativa | reverse complement strand
CGAAGAACCACTAATGCAATTCGGCCTTAACCATGAAGATCCAACATTACATTTTAGAAAACCATGTGGAGGTCGTTTCCATCGAATCATTGCTGGAGGAGCATCATCGACATTCACTTTTGTGTCGGTGAATGTATCAAACCATGTTGATTCCTCTTCAAAGGTTTTCTTAGCAATAAAAGAAGGCTCAGTATCTTTGTCTTGGAAAACAAAATTATTCTTTGCTTTCCAAATTTTCCATAACAACCATGGAAACATTCCTTGTATGTATATCCGCTGCTGTGTTTTTGGCACTCTTAATTAGGTGAACAAAATTTAAAAATGTTGAGTTCCGAGAAAAGCCATTTAAAGGT
Source organism: Eruca vesicaria subsp. sativa (assembly GCA_932364175.1). Taxonomy (NCBI): domain Eukaryota; kingdom Viridiplantae; phylum Streptophyta; class Magnoliopsida; order Brassicales; family Brassicaceae; genus Eruca; species Eruca vesicaria. Next base: position 154,357 of record CAKOAT010424043.1, on the reverse strand, counting down.
AATGCAAAATTAGCTTGCTGCCATGTTATGCGTGCTTTCGTACATGTAAAAAGCACATGACATATACTCTCCGCCTCAGTACCGCAGACCGAACATGTTTGGTCTATCGGGATACCCCGAGTAGCCAAACGTTGTTTCACCGCTAGAGCACCAGATAGAGCCCGCCACATAAAATGTTTTATTTTTGGTGGAGCTTTAACTTTCCATACCTCCTTCCATAATTGTATTTCAATAGGAGTGAGGGAATGACCTGAGGGATGATCATATTCAACCAAAGCTTCTAACAGCTTGTACCCGCTCCTAGTCGAATAAGAACCACTCGTTGTGAAACCCCATCTGAGTGTATCGTCAACCATCAATGATGGTTTCAAAAGTGAAATCCGTTGAGCATCATCTGCCGTAAAAGTCTGATGTAATAAAGTTGTATTCCACTAATTCAAACCCGGAATAAAGAGATCGGAAACTTTTAGCGCTAGATTTATGGAACTATTTTCCCGATACATTGGTGACCGAGGAATGGTATCGATAATCCAGTTTTCCGCCCAAACATTGGTATCAACCCCATTGCCGATATGTTGATATAAACCTTTTTTTAGTAATTTTCTACCATGCATGATGCTTCTCCATGCATACGATGGCCGTGTGCCCATGCCGCAGTCCAAAAAATTCCCATTTTTGAAATATTTGCCTTTAAGAATGCGCGAGACCAAAGAATCGGGATTATTCCAAATTCGCCAAGCTTGTTTCCAAGTAAAGCCTGGTTGAACCGACCAATATCATGGAACCCGAGACCTCCTTGTTCTTTTAGTTTACATAATTTTTCCCATGCCACCCAGGGGATCTTCCTTTTTTTATCCCCACTACTCCACCAAAATTCAATAATCGCACTCGTAAGTCGTTCACAAAGACCTTTAGGTAGGCGAAATACTGACATTGCATATATTGGGAGAGTTAAAGCAACCGATTTTATTAAAACTTCCTTAGCCCCCATTGATAAGGTTTTGGAATACCAACCTTGTAATCTACCTTCTAATTTCTCTTTGATAAAATTTAACAGATCTATTTTGGAACTCTGAAAACATTCAGGGAGACCAAGATATTTACCTTCTCCTCCTTCCTTATCGATACCTAAAATTCTCTTGATATCCTTTTTTGGATCGTCAGTGACGCTTTTCCCAAAAATGATTGAAGACTTTAAAGGATTAATCATTTGTCCAGAAGCGGTCCCATAAATTTAACCACTATGATGTTGTTACATTAGCAAAAAAAATGGATTATGAACAAAAGAAAACTAATATAAACGCATACGTTCATGAAGAGGAAATAAAACAATTAAGATGATGCAAAAGATAGCAAACTGTGATAATGACATATTGTTCTTTGTGATATTCTTACAAAGTTACGATGCACACATCTATTATTATTTCTTTTAAAGTTTAGATTCACTGTTTGATAGTTGAAATTTCTATTTAAGATGATATTTAATTGATAGGTTTCTCAGTTAATTTATAGATCAGAGATGTAAGCTAGCAATGCATGTCTTGCATGACAATCCATACTAAAAATTGGTTAGATTTGTTTGACTTGTTTTGTGGTAATTATATTTGTTTATGGAAATAGTCAAACTTTTGTGTGGTAATTATATCGCAACAATATTACATATGTGTTATTAACTGATTTTCTTCTTTGTTTGAAACACCAATTACTTATTATTTGTTTGGAGCCTAAACATATGCAATTTATGTTATTGGATGTTATGGTCAGGCTGTGTGCACGGAGGCGGGTACACGTGACACAGGAAGACTTTCGAGATGGCAGTGGTGAAGGCTATGAAGAAAGACGCAGAGAAAAACATGTCTTTGCGTAAGCTTTTGAAGTAGGAATCTCTCTGTTATTTCCAAAAATCTTTTATGTTTGTACTTTAAGGGTTTGAAAACAAAGTTTGTTACTGCCTAAACGCTAGTCTGTTACTGTACCTGAATGTAAGCATACCAGTTCCGATTTCATTTCTAATAAAATACAAATCCATCAAAGAGTACACTCAGGGCCGGCCCTGACCTAAAGCTAGGAAAGCACCCGCTTTAGGCGCCAAAATAGGTTAAATATTTGTGGGCATCACATTTACCAAAAGTTTCTTGTAGCCTAGTGGTTGTCTATCGCCTAGATGAGTTAAAGGTGCCCAGTTCGAATCTCATTAGGGCGATGAGTTAAAGGTGTCCAGTTCGAATCTCATTGGGGCGCCAAATTTTGTTTTGCTTTAGGCAGTGATATATACTGGGCCACGCCTGAGTACACTATGTATAAGAAACAGTTTCGATTAAGGAGCAAACAAAGCAGGAGGTGTAATCTCATATGGAATAGGATCGAACTATGTGCAAACTTGTAATATAGGGATAGACTAAAAGTGTAAGTGTCACAGACTCACAAAAGAATCGCCATTGCTTTGAATGTGAGCGCTTCACTAGTGAAGTATGAGCATTTATAATTTTTGATATTCTAAAAAGTTTACATATACATAAACTCTCAAATTTGTAAAATAAAACATATATGACACTGGCAGTATTAATTTAATCAGTATGTTACTAACACTGGTCGGATACGGTAAGATGATAATAAATTTTATAATTTTAAAACCTTATTGTTAACTATTAGGGAAACCCAGAAAAATATTAAAAAAATTAATAACAAATTAAAACAGAAGGAGAGGAAATAAGTTTAACTTATGCGCATTGCATAGACTAGAATATGAAAATCTCTAAACACAAATACAATCCGCATACATCGTATTTGTTGGGCTCCAGATAAACATGTTTTATTCATCTAAAACAAAGTAGGTATTAGGAAGAATTAAATAAAATGAACATGTTATCCGTGGGCTGCTGCACTTCTCCATGGAGATTATTCTAGACCTTTTCATACATCTCGAATACTCTTAGATTAATCAAAAAAAAACAAATTAAATAAAATGGTTATTCAGGTTTTCTTTAGGTTCTCGAGATAACTTATGGTTTACACCAATTTTGACATCTTATTTCGGTCCCATGACAAGCCTTATCGGAGGCACAACAAAAGCAAGTCTTATCTTTTCTTTGGAGTTTTGGGCATATGGTTTTGTTGCAAATTCCTTTAGGTGTAGGTTTTCCGCCCGCTTGAAAATCTTGGCTATCGACAGCTATATAAACAAAAAAAGTAAAAACAATATCATTTGGAGAAAAACAAATATCAATGATATTATGATGGAATTATAATAGTGAAAAAGACAAATGGTGAACAATATGAAAATTATTATAAATGCATACATTCATGAAGAGGAAATAAAGCAATCAAGATGATGCAAAAAATAGCGAATTGTGATGACGACATATTGTCTATGATTCAGACGTTTGTTATGAATTCTTTTGGATTTAAACTTACTGGTTTGATGGTTGAAAACTCCTTTTAAGATTGATTAATTTATAGATCAAAGTATTGCATGTCTTGTGTGGCGATCCATACAAAATGGTTAGATTTGCTTGACCTATTTTGTGGTAATTATATTGGTGTTTATTTATTTCTTACTAAATTGTTTATAGAAACAGTCAAATTTTTGTATCGTAAAGAAAAATATATATGAGTTATTTACTGATTTTTGAAAAAAACACAAACTACTAATTACTTATAACCAATTATTTATATATATAAATATATATATAATATTTTACTAAATGTATTTGAATAACAAAAAAGGTACATTTTGAAAATAGTGATTAAAATTATGTATTTACATTGATTTTTTTTTAATTATTATTTAGTAAATACTGTTGATTTGTTGTGTGTCTCCTAGCCTAGGGATGATAACTTTGAAAAATTTAGAAGTTCGAAAACACAGATTACCAAAAAAAAGGCAGAGAAATTTTCAGAGCCCAACGCCAATTCACGATTACGAATCTTTTCTCTTTTTAAAGATTTGGACTTTGAAAGGTTTTCTTTCCAAACATGACAGGCTCCGAGTACCAATGAGCTATGCTAAGTAGAGTACTACGGCGTTGCTTCTGCATTTCTGTTCATCGGCCATGGCTATTTCTGGATTTGGGCAATCCTGGGGACAAATATAAAGGGACTAGACACGTTAATATACAAAAATATAAATAAGCATTTCTATAAGATACACAAATAAAAAAAATCAAGAACTTATGTACTTAAAGAAATCATGTCATTAATACTCGGATTTGTGTTGTAAATTATCTTGTGCAATTAATGAAATAAATGTTAACGAAAAGAGATTTTAAAACTTTCTCTTACATATTTTAGAGGTAATAATTAAAATACAATTAGTGATTAGAAATTTTATTACTTATGTATTATATATATCATAATTTACAAATGTTCAGTACAAAGTTTGTTTTTAAGCGTTTGTAAACAAAGTTTGTTACTGCCTAAACGCTAGTCTGTACATGAATCCACCAAATAGTACACAGATATAACAGAAACAGTTAAGATCAAGGAGCAAACAAAGCAAGAGGTGTAATCTCATATGGAATAGGATCGAAATATGTGCAAACTTGTAATATAGGGGTAGACTAAAAGTTTTTAAGTGTCACATACTCACAAAAGAATCGCCATTGATTTGAATGTGAGCGTTTCACCACCATGCCACCGTAATCATCTCCGTCAAAGTTTTATTTTCTCCTTTACAATTCTTACATGCACTTTCTTAAATCGCTACCTGATCGGTCCTAAACATAAGCTCTCAAATTTGTAAAATAAAAAAAAAATATATATATATATATATATGACACTGGATTAATTTGAATCAGTATGTTACAAACACTGGTCAGATACGGTAAGATGATAATAAATTTTATAATTTCTTGTTGCAGTAGAAATATATTGATAGTAGGAGTATATTAGTCAATCGTAACGTATATATTGAGGAAGTTTAAATTTCAAATATTGATAAGGGAATAATAAATAACATTTTTAGGAAAATAATAAAAACAATGAGTCATGTGTGTCGGAAAAGACCCGCGTGAAACTAAAGCTAAAAACAATCCAACGGTGGAAAAAGCTGCGTTACAATTGAAAGACCAACAAAAAGAAGTAAATCTAACGGTCAAAAGAATAGCGTCAGACCTAAGCGAAAAAACCCTTCCTTATTTCCTCTTTTAAAAACCCCCAATCTCGCCGCTACTCTTCCATAAACATCATTCATCTCACAGACAAAACTCACATCGCCTGATTCTCTCGATCCCGACAACAACATGGTAACATTCCCTCCACGCTTATTCTTGTTTCATCATCATCTATGTCTTTTTTTTTAATTCTAAATATGTTTTGTTCCAGGCTTTACCTAACCAGCAAACCGTAGATTACCCTAGCTTCAAACTCGTCATTGTTGGTGACGGAGGCACAGGAAAAACAACTTTCGTCAAGAGACATCTTACTGGAGAATTCGAGAAGAAGTATGAACGTAAGTAATTAACATAACATAGTCTCCCCGTGAATGTATTATCTATTGTCTCTATTTTTGAATTAATTTGATTTTGGGATGTGTGTGTTGCAGCTACTATTGGTGTTGAGGTTCATCCTCTAGATTTCTTCACAAACTGTGGCAAGATCCGTTTCTATTGCTGGGATACAGCTGGTCAAGAGAAGTTTGGTGGTCTTAGAGATGGTTACTAGTAAGTTTTTTAGATCTGGTTGTTCTGTTATAACGGTTTTTATTTAGTTTATACATCAATCTAATTTATTTAGTTATTTTTAATTTGCAGCATCCATGGTCAATGTGCTGTTATCATGTTCGATGTAACAGCACGGCTCACATACAAGAACGTCCCCACGTGGCACCGTGACCTCTGCCGTGTCTGTGAGAACATACCAATTGTGTTATGTGGGAACAAGGTTGATGTGAAGAACAGGCAAGTGAAGGCGAAGCAGGTGACGTTTCACAGGAAGAAGAATCTTCAGTACTATGAGATATCTGCAAAGAGTAACTACAACTTTGAGAAGCCTTTCTTGTATTTGGCTAGGAAGCTTGCTGGTGATCAGAATCTTCACTTTGTTGAGTCACCAGCTCTTGCTCCACCGGAGGTTCACATTGACGTTGCTGAGCAGCAGAAGAACGAGGCTGATCTTATCGCTGCTGCGGCTCAGCCTCTCCCTGATGATGATGATGATGTTTTTGAGTAAAAGGAGCTTCTTCCACTATGTTGTGTGTTTTAGGGGTGAAGCTTGTTTGCTTTTGTCTCTGATTCTCTCTTGTGTTTTTGGTTTCTTTTCCATGTTGCATTGATGTTAACATATAAAATGATTCAAGTCTGGTAGAATTAAATTGAGATTGTTTCGTTTTGGAATAGAGGACTTGTTTTTTGAATTAAAGGATGAGATATGAAACATGAAACTTGCAGGAATCAATCATAGATTATACTTTGTAGGTCTCCCTCAAGTTCAACTCCACAAGATAAAAACTAAGTTGTAGTAGTGAATGATGTTGCTATCTTATATGTTGGTACTGTTATCATCAGAGATGAGGTTTCTTATTTGCATCAGATGTTCCTCATTGGAGATGTTCAGTTTTAGATGGAGATTTGTGATCCAGGTTTCTTTTATCGACTCATTGAGTTTGTCTTTGCTCTCACATGCAACATATTGTCCTTTTAGATTCACCTTTCTCCCTAACTTTCCTCTTGAAACCTGTGGTGTACCCTTCAGCCAAAATGTTATAAACAATATGTCAGCTTAATAAGAAGACTTTGAAACATATATAATGATAGTAGGACAGAAACGACGGGTACTTGCCCGACCATGATTTGCCAAGATTGTCTAACCCGAATATCGGATTTATTTGCTCTGACGTTCAGTGAGGAACCAAGTAATCTAACCAAGACACAATCTTCCTCCAAAACCTTGGATACGATTGCAATCTTTCTCCATAATTTAACATTCCTTCTTAGTTGAAACCACAAAACAAGATACAAAGCAGACATCCAATGAAGCAGGAAGTAAGTACTTTAGGATGATCCAGAAAGTAAGTTGGAGCAGTAGATCCAATGACAATCTTTGACATACAGAAATTTCAACTTCAATTCTATTGTCATAAACATTTTCAAGATTATTTTGCTTCACAATCACTAGATTGCAGAAAAGTCCTCAATCGTTAAATCAAACTGAAAGTGTGATGACTCAATGTTTAGGATCAATCTTCATTACTGAGATATTGATTAGGGGAAAACAATCTGTTTAAATAATTTCATCAACATCAAATGACTAGAAACTCAAAATATTCAATTTTGAACATAAAAAGGATAACATAAATTGTTTTTATACCTTAAATTTGGTCACTTTAGCACGCAAAGAAGCCATAATTCTTCTAATGCAAATATAATTACAAAAAGATATAAGTTTAGGCTTTTTACACGTCAGCAGACCAGAACATCCATATTATGTAAGTTTAGCCAGTAGAATCGAAAATGAAGAAAAAAGTAAATAACATAAGGTTTTGTAGCCCTGAGTGCATTGTAGCCAAATGAACGTGGAAACATGAAACGTAGACCAAAAATTTCATTTACAAATTTTACATCAATACCATTAAAAATGGATCATTCTTTTAATGAAATATCTACGTTTTCTAAAATTACCTTTAAGGATATGAATAAATTAAAATTTTCATTAATAATATTATTGACTTTTGTTTTTGGACTTAAAAACTATATAATTAAATATAATCAATATCTATTTAATAGATTTGATTAATGGGTCAATATCTTATTTAGTTTTTTATTATATTTTTATCAATCAAAAATAAAACCATTTTGTTATTCAGAACAATCAAAATCAATAATAAAAATATTTTCGTGATAAAAATCTGAAAATAATAATAAGAAAGTAAATATTGATTAAAAATACTGAAATGAAAAATATATATGACCATATAAATCATTAATGATTTCAAATGTATGCATAAAAAAAAAATAATCTATACTAATAAATTTTGACTCATGCCAATAAATTTATTACCATAAGTTAAAAATAATAAAAGGCAAGAAATACTTATTAATAATATGCTATTATTCTCATATACTTGTCTTTCCAGATCAAAAATAATGTAGATTTCTAATAATAAAATATTTGTCTAAAAACTGTTTTTAAAAAAAAAAATATTTTTAGAATAGATACTATCAATAAAAATTTAAAAGAAAATGAGTAATAATTTTTTCTCTATTTATTTAGTTTGATAGTTAATATACTTACAAATAAATTTAATAAAAAATTAATATTATAGATACCTGATCTTAATCTTCGAATAGATTTCGAAAACTTACAAATAACACAAATTCGTAATCAAATGTTATGCAGAAAAATATTTATTCATATCCAAGTCAAATATTTATTAATATATCAACAAATAGATCAATAAGTTTCACGCGGATATGAAAATTCAATGAAAACTTTGTACTAAACTGAAACAATAATAATAGAACAACTCTTAAATATTATAGATATATAACAATAGTTACAAATTCATTTAATATTTGATTTTACGGTCAACAAAAAAATATCTGTGCTTTTTAAAACTTTTTCATACCCGCATAATTGAAACTTGATGTTGATCATGTAACATTTAATATTATCAAAACAAAAGTTGTTTTTATCAATTTATAGCTATAACAACAAAAATAATATCCACATATAAAAAACCCAGATCAAAAATCTAGTACATTATTATTTTTTAAAGTTAATTATCAAATTACATATTGTTTGAAATTTGTCATTCCCTCTCTCCAGTATTTCCTTCTAATTAATTCCATATCATTCCCTTAAATTCTTTTCCTTATACTTCCAATCATTTCTATAGTTCCTGCTTCCTATCAATCCTTTAGGTTCTTTTCCTTGTAATTCCATATGAGTCATGTGTGGGAAAGACCGCGTAGAGTTAAAGCTAAAAAAAAGATCCAACGGTAAAGAAAGCTGCGTTACAATTGCATAACCAACAAAATAAGAAAGCAACCTAACGGTCTTAAGAGTAGCGTCAGACCTACGCCAAAAATCCCTCCTTATTTTCTCTTTATAAACCCCATCATCTGCGCACACAAACACACAACGCCTGATTCTCTCGATCCCGACAACAACATGGTAACATTCTCTTCTTCCTTATTCTCGTTTCCTCATCTATGTCTTGGTTTATAAATTGATCGTGGATATGTTTTGTTCAGGCTCTACCTAACCAGCAAACCGTAGGTTACCCTAGCTTCAAACTCGTCATTGTTGGTGAGGGAGGCACAGGAAAAACAACTTTTGTCAAGAGACATCTGACTGGAGAGTTTGAGAAGAAGTATGAACGTAAGTAATAACATAACATGAAACTGCTCTTGAATGTATAATCTATAGTCTCTATTCTTGAATTGATTTTGGGATGATGTGTACTATTGCAGCTACAATTGGTGTGGAGGTTCATCCTTTAGATTTCTTCACAAACCGTGGCATGATCCGTTTCTACTGCTGGGATACTGCTGGTCAAGAGAAGCATGGTGGCCTTAGGGAAGGTTACTAGTAAGTAGAATTCTTTTTCCCTAAGATCATCTGCTTAGTATTGAATAGCTCTGGTTAGGATGTGATCATGGTTGACTTGGTTAAATAATAATCGAGTAATATTTTTAAGCTTTGTTCAAAAAAAAAAAAAATTCTAATATTTTTATATATGACTTGCAGCATCAATAGCCAATGTGCTGTTATCATGTTTGATGTGACATCACGGATCACATACGAGAAGGTTCCATCATGGCACCGTGATCTCTTCCGTACGTGTGAGAACATCCCTGTTGTTCTGTGTGGGAACAAGGTTGATGTGAAGAATAGGACAGTGAAGGCGAAGCAGGTGACTTTCCATAGGAAGAAGAATCTTCAGTACTATGAGATATCTGCCAAGAGTAACTACAACTTTGAGAAGCCTTTCTTGTACTTGGCTAGGAAGCTTGCTGGTGATCAGAACCTTCACTTTGTTCAGTCAATAGCTCTTCTTCCACCGGAAGTTCACATTGACGTTGCTGAGCAGCAGAAGAATGAGGCTGAGCTCATTGCCGCAGCTACTCAGCCTCTCCCTGATGGTGATGATGATGCTTTTTAGTAAAGATATAATCCTCCAAGATGGGAAGCTGTTTTGCTTTGTTTGATTCTCTCTTTTTCGTTTTTGTTTTATACATGTTGGGAATATATTGTTAAGAGTATTGTTTCGTTGTAGTTTTATACATTTTGAGGAAATATTGTTTCGTTCTGGAATAGATTGATTTGTTTTGTTTTAGAACCCAAAGAAATTGAAAGGATGAGATAGGGACCGAAGAGCCAAATCCGATCTGATAGTGTACCGATTTCGAACTGAAGTTATTAAATATCCAAACAGGCTCAAACTTTTGGGATCTAAAGAACTAGAACTGAACCCGATCTAAATCTAAATATTTCGGATATCCAAATATATCTGAATCAAATTTATATACTTGAATATTAACTATTTTTGAGTTTATATCCCAAAAAAAATCTAGAATGTATAAAATATTTGAAGCTGACTCCAACATATTTGAAAATATATACAAATTGTTAAAGTAAATATATAAAATAGTCAAACAATACTCAAAATTATATTGCAGTGGAATGGATACGAGGACATATACGGGGACGGGATGGGGATGGCAAATCCAAAAATTTATAGAAACGGGAACAGCATATACATTAGTAAAAATATATTAACTATATAATGTAAAATTAAAACTTAGGTCATAAATCTAAATAATACAATACTTCAAACATAATGTCATTTTCTTAACCATAATAACCACCTTTGCCATCTAAAACACACAAAAAAAAGAGAAAAAAACTTCATAGGAAACAAACTTTAGTCTAATTCTAAGGAAAAAGAGAGATAAAGTCGACATGTTCAAGGCTTTCAAGCCAAAGCTTGCTCCTTTGGATCTTGCTGTAAGTTTTTTTACTTAGAATCAAGCAAAATAACAATAACACAAATATTAGATTCCGGGGAAACTAGTTTCACTTAACCAATAATTTATCTTAACGTCCCCAAGATGTCCCCATAACGTCTCCGTGGTGTTCCCATCCTCAAAACGTTTCCAGTACGGATACGGGTACGGTTACTAAACAGACGTCCCCATGTTTCATAGACTCAAAACACCAAAATTACCTAAAATATCTTATTGATTATCCATTCAAATATCAAGCTAAATCAATTTTTATGTTAAGTTTATTATTATGCCCAACATTATTCAAATTTGTGTTATATAATAATTTTATTTTTAGATTTTGAGAAATTTAAAATATATATGAATTTTAAAAATAATTTATACGGGTTACTCGAACCTAAACCGAACCTGAACTAAATTTTTAAAAATACTTAAATAAGACTAAAAATTTTAACCTTGAAAAAAAAAATCCGAACAAATCTGAACTAAATCCGAATGGGTATCCGAACGCCCATCCCCTATGATGAGATATGAAACTCAGAAACTTGCAGGAATCATCTACTATATATATACTTTGCAGTGATGAGATATGAAACTCAGAAACTTGCAGGAATCATCTACTATATATATACTTTGCAGGTCTCCCTCAAGTCCAACATCACAAGAAAAAAGTAAACATGTTCAATATGACATTTGTACAACCTACACTCTAACATTTTATTCAATGTTACACAAGTTGTAGTTGTCAATGATGCTCTTGCTATCTGTATGCTGTACTGTTATCATCAGAGATGAGGTTTCTTATCTGCATCAGATGTTCCTCATTGGAGATGTTCAGTCTAAGACGGAGATTTGTGATCCACGTCTCTTGTTCCCATGTTATGTTAGGGCCTGATGCGTGCAATCTCTCAATGCTGCATCGGTATGCATCCAGCTCTAACCTATGAACATCACCAGCTTCTGAGCCTTTTGCTGGAAAGTTAGACTTTTTGATCTTGATGCTTCTGTGGCCACAAGAGGATGACTCTGTGTCACTAGAGATTCTGGTTTCCATTGGACCGAAAGAGACAGTACTTAAACCATTAATGGCCATGTTACAACTGCCAACAGAAGATGCAACACTCTCTTTATCGTCTTCTTGTTCTTCTTCTTTTCCTTTAAGAAACTTTAGAGGATTGTGTGGTTCATTTCTTTTCTTTTTTTGTGTACCCAAAAATGTTTTAATTTTTTTTTTTCCTTTTTGTAATTTGTTCAGAACTATTTGAATGAAATCATCGAAAACAAAATATTCTGAATGCTCTATATTCGGTTCTGAGACTGATGTTTAGTATTAGAGCGATTTTGAGATTTGAGTGAAACGTAGTAGACAAAGAAAATGTTTAATAAAAAAACACAACCTAAAATCTTCTTCTACTTATATTTTCATCAGAGAGAAACACTTTCGATGTTTCTGTTTAGATATATTTACGTACCGTGTCGGCTTCAGATATTTTTAAGAGAATATGCTTAATTTTATTATACTTCGAAAATTTACTAATAGTTTAATGATTTATAAATTTTATCCTTCAGATATTTTTAAGAGAATATGCTTAATTTTATTATACTTCGAAAATTTACTAATAGTTTAATGATTTATAAATTTTATTCGGTTGGATGATTAATAGGTTTGAAGATAAAATTTTGAAAATAGCAAAAATACTATTCTGATTTTTGATTTTTCTAATGCATAAAAAGATAAGGTTGACATGCATTTTAAGGAGTAGCAAATCAATTAACTGTATAATGAGATATTTAAGTTAATAACTAGAATTATGTTGATATATTTTTATATCTTTTAAAAAGTCCAATACTTTCAATAACACAAGATTTTGTTTTGTAGCTATGAGATATATGCATGTAGCCAAATGAACGTGGAAACATGAACGTAGACCAAAAATCTCATTTACAATTTTACATCCATTATTATTTTTTAAAGTTAATAATCAAATTATTTATTGTTTGAAATTTGTTATTCCCTCTCTCCAATATTTCCTTCTAATTAATTCCATATAATTCCTTTAGATTATTTTCCTTATACTTCCAATCATTTTTATTGTTCCTACTTCCTATCAATCCTTTAGGTTCTTTTCCTTATAATTCCATATGAGTCATGTGTGGGAAAGACCGCGTAGAGTTAAAGCTACAGAAAAAAGATCCAACGGTAAAGAAAGCTGCGTTACAATTGCAGAACCATCGAAATAAGAAGGTAACCTAACGGTCTTAACAATAGCGTCAGACCCACGTGAAAAAAACCCTTCCTTATTTTCTCTTTATAAACCCCATCATCTGCGCACACAAACACACAACGCCTGATTCTCTCGATTCCGACAACAACATGGTAACATTCTCTTCGCGCTAGCTTATTCTCGTATCATCATCTCTGTCTTTGTTTCCTTAATTTGTTCTTCTGTTATTCTAAATTGCATTGTGCATGGATATGTTCCTCAGGCTCTACCTAACCAGCAAACCGTAGATTACCCTAGCTTCAAGCTCCTCCTTGTTGGTGATGGAGGCACAGGAAAAACAACTTTTGTCAAGAGACATCTTACTGGAGAGTTTGAGAAGAAGTATGAACGTAAGTAATTAAGATAACATAGAATGCTCTCGTGAATGTACAATCTATAGTCTCTATTCTTGAATTGATTTTGGATGATGTGTTTTGCAGCTACGATTGGTGTGGAGGTTCATCCTCTAGATTTCTTCACAAACCGTGGTATGATCCGTTTCTACTGCTGGGATACTGCTGGTCAAGAGAAGCTCGGTGGCCTTAGGGATGGTTACTAGTAAGTAGAATCTATTTCCCTAAGCTCTGGTTAGGACGTGATCATGGTTGACTTGGTTAAATAATAATCTATTACTTTTAAGCTTTGTTAAAAAAAAATTCTAATATTTTTATATATGTCTTGCAGCGTCCATAGCCAGTGTGCTGTTATCATGTTCGATGTGACATCACGGGAAACATACAAGAGTGTTCCACAGAAGCACGTGGACATCTGCCGTGTGTGTGGGGACATCCCTATTGTTTTATGTGGGAACAAAGTTGATGTGAAGAACAGGCAAGTGAAGGCGAAGCAGGTGACTTTCCATAGGAAGAAGAATCTTCAATACTATGAGATATCTGCCAAGAGTAACTACAACTTTGAGAAGCCTTTCTTGTACTTGGCTAGGAAGCTTGCTGGTGACCAGAATCTTCACTTTGTTGAGTTACCAGCTCTTCTTCCACCGGAAGTTCACATTGACGTTGCTGAGCAGCAGAAGAATGAGGCTGAGCTCATTGCCGCAGCTACTCAGCCTCTCCCTGATGGTGATGACGATGCTTTTTAGTAAAGATATAATCCTCCAAGATGGGAAGCTGTTTGCCTTTGTCTGATTCTCTCTTTTCGTTTTGGTTTTATACATTTAAGATTGTTATGGTGTTACAAAAAAAAAAAAAAAAAAAAAATACATTTAAGATTGTTTCGCTTTAGTTTTATACATGTTGGGGAAATATTGTTAAGATTGTTTCGTTCTGGAATAGATTGACTTGTTTTTGAACCCAAAGAGATTGAAAGGATGAAATAAAGCTAGGCAAAAGATCTGAACCCAAAGAACTGAATCCGATCTAAAAAAATAATATCAAATTCGAGACTGGTTAAAATATTCGAAACGGATTCAGATATCTAAATAACCGGAACCGAATTCGATTTGAACCTAAATATTTCGGATAGTCGAATATATCTAAATCATATTTATAAACTTGATTGAATATGTTAGCTATTTTAGAATCCGTATCCAAAATGTATAAAATATTTTAAAGTTGTCTAAAATATTTGAAAATATATACAAATAGTCAAAAATATATATCTATAATTGCTAAATAATACTTACAACACCAAAATTAATCCAAATATCTATTGATTATCCATCCAAATATTCTAGTCAATTCAATTTTTATGTTAAATTTAGGTATTTTATATACACTATTCAAATTTATGATATATAATATTTTTTATTTTTAGATTTTTAAAAATTTTAAAATAATTTAAATGGGTTATCCGTATGCATACCAAAATTTATAAATACTCGAATGAGTTTTAAAGTTTTAAACTCAAAAACTCAAAATCCAGATAGACCCGAATCAAACTCAAATGAGTATCCGAATGCCCATCCCTAGGATGAGATATGAAACTCATAAACTTGCAGGAATCATCTACTAAATATATACTTTGCAGGTCTCCCTCAAGTCCAACACCACACGAAAAAAAAGTAAACATTTTCAATATGACATTTGTACAACCTACACTCTAACATTTTATTCAATGTTACACAAGTTGTAGTTGTCAATGATGCGCTTGCTATCTGTACGCTGTACTGTTATCATCAGAGATGAGGTTTCTTATCTGCATCAGATGTTCCTCATTGGAGATGTTCAACTTCAGACGGAGATTTGTGATCCAGGTTTCTTGTTCCCATGTTATGTTAGGTCCTGCTGCGTGCAATCTCTCAATGCTGCATCGGTATGCATCCAGCTCTAACCTATGAACATCACCAGCTTCTGAGTTTTTTGCTGGAAAGTTAGACTTCTTGATCTTGATGCTTCTGTGTCCACAAGAGGATGACTCTGTGTCACTAGAGTTGCCGGTTTCAATTGGACCGAAAGAGACAATAGCTAAACCATTAATGGCCATGTTACAACTACCAACAGAAGATGCAACACTCTCTCTATCGTCTTCTTCTTCTTCTTTTCCTTCAAGAAACTTTAGTGGATTGTGTGGTTCTACCAAAGAATAGGTTCGTTTCTTTGGACCTTTAGTTGAAAGTACATTAGACTCATTGAGTTTCTCTTTGCTCTCAGATGAAATATAATGGTCATTCGGATTCATCTTTCCCTCTAACTTCCCTGTTGAAGTCTGTGCGCTTAATCTCGATGAACCCTTTAGCCAAATGGTATAAACAAAGTGTCAGCTTAAAAAAGGCATTGAAAGATGCATATTATACATTAATAGAGGACAGAAACAAGAGGTACCTGCCCGACTGTGATCCACTCGTTGTCTTGCCAAGACTGTCTAACCCGAATGTCACACCTGTTTACCTTCACCTTCAGTGAGGAACCAAGTAATCTAACCAAGACACAATCATCTTCCAAAACCTTGGAAACTGTTGCAATCTTCCAGGAACAAGTTTCAAAAACTTCAAGAACGTCACCAGGAGCCCAAGAATGCAGGACTTGTAGAGGAGGAGGTTCAGGTCTCATACTCTTCCTAGGTACCCTCTCTGTAATACCTTCATCACTATCATACATGACAGTGTAGTAATGCCCATTTCCTGATATTATCTCAGCAGATCTCCAAGCACCAGGTGGAACAGATGATTTGGTCAACACTTCTACTTTAGTGCCTTTCTTGAATCTCATGATCCCTGTTTTTTTTTCAAAAAAAAAAAGAAAATATTTTCACATTCCAACTGCTTATAAGATCAGAGTTTAACATGACATAAGCTAAGACTCAACTTGTTTTTTTCTGAAACCACAAAACAAGATAAAAGCAGACATGTAATGAAACAGGCAGTAAATTACAAAAATATTTTTTATGATGATCCATTGCAAAGAAATACATCAAATATAAGTTGGAGCAGTAGATCCATGAGAATCTGTCACATCCTGAAACTTCAAGTTCAATTCTAATGTCATAAACGTTTCAGATTCTTTTTGCTTCATAATCACTAGATTGCAGAAAAGTCATCAATTGTTTAATGAAATTGAAAGTGTGATGACTTTCTGTTTAAGATCAATCTTTACTGAGATTTTAATTAGGGGAAAACAATCTCTTTAAATTTTTCATGGACATCATCAAGAGACTAAAAACTCATAATTTCAATTAAAAATTCTTTACCTTAAGAAAAGAAGTTTGGTCAGTAAATGTTTAGCACGCAAAGAAAGCCATCATTCTTCTTCTGCTTCCACAAACACAACAACAAAGCTTCATCTATTTTTAATTTTTCTGGGCAACCAAACAAGGATCAAAGGGGCAAAGAAAGAAAAAAACTTATATGCAAAATATAATTAGAAAAAAAAATATAAGTTTAGGCTTTTTACACGTCAGCAAGCCAAAACAAAATCCATATAACTTTAGCCAGTTTTAATTCTAAAGGAAAAGAATCGAAAATGAAGAAGAAAAGAAAACAATAGCTCAAAGTTGTCGACTTATATAACACCCGTTGGGCTTTGGCGTGTTATCCATCAAACCACATGAGAAATGGCCTTTTGTTTGCTTTTATTTGATAAATGGGTGAAAAAATAATCACACACAAAAATAGAGTAGGGAAGTCATTACCAGTTTCATCATTTCGTCGACGTTACATGTTTTTTTTTTTTGACAAAGAAGACGTTACATGTTCAAAGAAAAAAAACGCTAAAAAGAACAAAACAATACGACGAATCCGGATTTATACATTCTTGTTGGTGAGCAGCACGAGCAATGTGCGTGTTCAGGTGTGCCAAAAGAAAACAAAAAAAAGCGTTATGGGGACGATCAGGTCAGGTGGCTTGCATAATTATTCCCACTACACTTTTGAATATAATACTCTTTTGGCTTATAATAATCGTTGTCTTGCGGTATTTTATTTACTTTTTCTTGATTCACAGTGGATCATGGCACCAGCTGTTTAAATTTTGTTCAGAACTATTTCAAATGAAATCATCTAAAATAAAATAATCCTAGATTGATCCTTTACATGGGAGTGAATATGAGATTGAAAGTGAAATGCAGACGAGAAAATGTTTTATTTATTAAGAAACACAAATCTAAACTCTTGTCTACTCATACATTCATAAGAGAAAAACACTCTTGCTGTTTTGGTTCTTGGCTTCTCCGGAACAGAAAGAAAGTGTGTAAGTGGGTTACATTGCTACTCCTTCCACGCATGAAGCTTCACTCTTACATCCTTCACTTCTGATCCACTCCAATACCGAAGAACAGTCCTCTCTTCCAACGAAATGCCTTCATAAAACAGATTCACACCCACAACCAAAATGAAAATATAATAACCAACAAAAAAAAAGATGCCTAAATTAACTGAATCTTCTTTGTACCTATTTCTAGGGCGGTAGGCCTTTAGTGCATTAGCTTCTCGAGAGTTTCTCATGTCTTTGTTCATTCTAATAGAATCTGGCACCACTAGCGTCTCTGATTCCTTCTCATAAGCATCATAAATGAACTCAAGTATTGTATCCTGTAAGGAGGACAAATTTTTGTATCACCAGCAAACCAATAGTTACATAAGAGAGACTGAATAGAATCAGACACTTGTATGTATGTATATATATACCAGAGGCTTAGAAGCATTAAGCCAGTGATACATAGGCTCACACCTGAACCATGTCATTTGCCTTTTTGCAAAGTTCCTGCACATCAATCAAACAAACAAACTGAATATGAATTCGTGGGCAGAAGCCTATGTGTACACTAGTTCATGTCTTTATGTAGAGGGAATCACCTAGATACTTGCTGAAATTTGTTCAAAAAACTATAAAATTCTCCAGGGGAGCTTACACCTCCTTGTCGCCGACATTTTGATAGATATTCCATAGCCTGAAAAACGAGGAATCATGTTTCCACCTTTGCAGAACCCTTGGCTAAGTGCAGTCATCATACAGATAATAAAGAGTTTTCACCTGTCTGTACCCAATGGCACGAGTTGCAGAATTAGTGTTTGGAAGTAGACCAAGATCAAGAAGCCACCTAGCTTCTGACAAAACTCCATCCGCACCTGAAAGATGAGAGACCATAAGCATCAAAGCAAACATAAACTCAGAAGAGCAAAACTGCATACGAATCCGCAAATAGCATGCCATTGTTATCCTTACACGTTAATATACTAAAACTAAGTAGCTGCAGTTACTGACCTGAGAGCATATCTTCGCATCTGAAATCAATAGATCTATATAGATCAATCCGTGGGCTTGACAAGAAAAAACAAAGGAAGTCATATTCCAAATCTGTGTGTATGTTTTGAACAGAGATATCAGCTGATGAACCATTCTCATCAAAGTCGTTGGCATCAGGAGGAGAATTCAAACTTTCTCGAAAAGAATCATACGGAACACGAAAAGAAGACGGTGGAGATCCAGTAGACTGCCATGTTAAACAAATAAACAAGTTTTAAAAGCAGCACAACAGTCTCATTTAGCTATATAATATTATCTCAAATGATCAAATCATTGTCAAACCTTGAGTATCTCGAGGCTACGCTTAAGTCTGTACCAATCATTACGAGCTAAAGAAGTTGCTTTTTGATCACCAGCATTGAACACGAACTCAACAGCTGCATCCCAGTCATGATCGGTCTGAAAATCAACTAGCATATCATGAACCTCAGAGATGACCTCTGGAGAAGGTTTCGGCACATCTGGCTTCCCATAGATAAACCTAACACATTACCAAGACAGCATGATATTGATGAAACTATATCGCTTTTAACGTATACAAAACTGCACAAGACAAGTATATCATGCCATACCATCGCAGGTACAATCCAGTGCCACCTGTAACTATAGGAACACGCCCTCTACTAAGTATGTCTTTAGTAGCTTGCCTTCCATCTTCGAAAAATTGCCCCACAGAATAGTCTAATCAAAGCATTAAGCAAATAAGTATCAGAAGTACTATCAACAGAGTAGAAATAAGAAGTGTAGACAAACCTTGAGACGGATGCAGAATATCTATAAGATGATGAGGCACCTCCTGGATAATTTGCATAAACATAGAATGTTAAGCTCAAAGGTATACACTTTGATTCATGCCACCAACATCAGATTAAAAAAATGAATAAAGCTTACTAAATTTATATATATCAGAAGGATACCTTTCTATCACTTGCTGATGGCTTCGCCGATCCAACATCAAGGCCTTTGTACACCTGTTTTAAATCAAACACAAAGCAAGAGCCTTTTTGATATAACCAAAGCTGTGGAATTTGAATCAAAACTAAGAAAAGAAAGGAACTTCAACTTAAAAAAAAAAAAAAAAAAAAAACTTCAGCATTTCAGACACAACTGGATCCAACCATTTAGAATATATATATTTGTCTCCTAAGACAATTGAACTGAAAGTACCAGTCTTGGCCTAAACAAGGATTCAAATTCAGAGTCCTAGTCACTCCAAGTGAGCTATAATCACTTAACCAGAGAGTACACAAGTAGAGATAAGGCCAGACCTGAACAGAGTCAGCACTGATGATTTCTCCGTTGAGACGCTTAGCTAGCTCTAAGGCAAGTCTGCTTTTCCCTGCGCCGGTGGGACCAGAAATCACAATCACCTTCTCCTTCTCTGAGTTTCTCTTCTTATTCGAAATGTTCCCATTCAGAGAAACAGAGGAAGCACAGAATCTCCGGCGTAATACGAGGCACGGAGGTTGTAGCCTTAAGTAACATGTACGGGTAAAGAATAAGCCGCTGCTAGTCACCATTTAGAGGTTTATTCGAATGTTAAAAGGAAGCTTCAAAGCTTGATGATTGAAGACGTTTGATAAGTAAGGATTGACCCGCGCAAAAGCTCATCTCGAAGAGAGACGAAGACAGTGAGCGAAGTGGATTAGAGAAGTACGGTTCAGTTCGGTTAGGTTTGGAGAATTAAACCGAATCCAATTTATGAACCGAATTTGAAATGGTTTAGTTACTTATCCGGTAAAACAAAACCGAACTTTTGTTTCCGGTTAATTTTATTACATAATTACAGATACTGTATGTTAAGGAAAAAAAATTGAAACAACAACATTGTGTTTTTGATTACTTAAGAGGGCCATAATTGTATTAAAATTTCATAGACAAAGAATCCAATATTATTTGCAAATATTGTATTATTTGCAAATATTGTAAAATCATATATTATCGTTACCAAATGATCACAAATTAACAAAGGTCTATTCCTTCACGTACATCATTTGAGATTAGTAGTAGCACTTGAAAAAGACCAAAGAACAAGAGCACATAGAAACAGAACAAGAGGGATTATATGAATAGCTCTCTCTCCATTAACAGACTTGTAACTATTACTCTGAGGCATCATCTCCTTCTTGGCGACCACGAGATCGTCGGAGCTTGAAGAATCCGACGAGATATTAATCAGAAACTCTTCTGATGGCCGAGAACTAATCTGTAACCTCTGCATCGTTGAGCTTGAGTCGGATTTGGAAACAAATATTGTACTAACGATGTCTCCTTATATGGTTCTGTGACAACTTTGCATGTATATAAGCTTCTCTATTCATCATATATAGATTCAACAAATCTATATATAAGTGTTCAAAAGTCAAAGCATCATGTCCTCATAGCCATTTAATGTTGCATATTCAAACTCCTGAAGTTATGCCTTAAGTTATGATGGATATGATCAGCGAACTTTGCTTTCAAAATGTACAATATCTTGTAGGCATATACAAGTTGTATTGAAAAGAATCATACCTCGGAGATATATCTCAAATGTAAATATCTTGTTAGTTATATATCTTGATCTTAAACCAAAAGTTTCCTACTTAGCTGAAATATATCAGTGTCCCACATGATCAACTAGTTTCATGAAAAAGTTGAGAAAACCCGTTTAAAATCACATACTACAAGAAGTTACATGTATGTAATAATTTCTGGCTTTTCATGGATACATTAAAAATCAAGACATCGAGCGTTGACAAGTTAACCACTAGGGATAAAGCTTTTTCAAAACTTCAAGATTTGTGTTTGTTTGGAGCCTTGCAGCGAACTTGAAGGTGCACATGTCTTTTCCTCAAGTCAAAGTTCGCGTTCATATGACAATGGACTTCTTATTTATTTATAGAATTTTCAATTGTTACATAAATGCTTAAGCAAATTTTTATTCTGGAATATATGTTTTCTTAGAACAGTTCTGGAATGTATGCTATAACATTAATAGCCAACGAACTTATCAAAGTATATCGATGTCATATTTTTATTGCTGGCATATCCAATTATTCAAAATCCTTACTTAGAAATACGACTGTATTTGAAAAAAGCAACTTATTTAAAACAATTTATTGAGCCTCAATTCGGTATTGATCTGTCTTATTTCTTTCTTTTGGTTGAATTTTTTTTACTAAGTTAAAAGTTTAAAATTATTGGTGAATGGAATTGTTTCTTTCTTCTGTAAAATGAAAATATGAAATCGAAGCATAGGTCGGCTAACCAATGGGGAGTGATTCCGTATTGCTGATTTCCGTTGACTAGATGTGATGAACGAAAAGAAGAAAGCAAAAAAGCTAAAAGGGCTTTAACTTTTAACTAACGACAACAAAGCGTTGACTTAGAAAAAGACAAACATGAATCACGGATAAACAAAACAAAACGAAGTTTTCTAATGCAATTACAGATACACATTTATATTAGTTTTTGTATACTCAACAGTAAACTTGATTGAAGAGGACATAATTCTCCATGGCTAAGGTTCAAGCCCGTATTTATATAAAATTATGTAAATGAAAGAGAAACGTGAGCGCGAGTCAGTCCCCGATCAAAGCATGTTTAGTAGTCTCCGAAGCCAGCTTCATGTTTATATTATTCCATTTCAGCTGTCAAAGTCAACAAATGGCCACGTCCTTACCAATAAATACTTAGGAAAAGCAATTTTCAAACCGTTTAAAAGTTTTTAAAACAACAATTCACATATCAAAATGTAAAATCGAGATACATAGAAAACACAAAGCACAAAGTAATTCGAGAAACACTTATCTCTTAATAAAAAGTTCTTATACAATCTTTTATACATTTGCTTGTTTTGAATTATACGACTCAACACGGATCGAATCCTAACACACCCAATTTGCTTAATCAACACCTGTTGATTAAATCTTCCAATCCACTTAGCTATGAAACTCCAAAATCCTTTGTGTTTCTTTCTGAAAATTACAACGATAAAAACCCAAATCCCAAATTAGGTAAAAGTTAAATATATATTAAATATTTTTTTCTATTATCTAATATATTATTTTCCTATATTTTAGCATCATATATCTTCTGATTTCATCACCAAACATATAGAAATATTCCACATCACCGTATTTTTATGTTTCATTTATTTCTTCTCCAAAACATGTATATGAACTAAAACTACACACTACAGCAACTTTTCAAGCTTTAAATTCTTAAACTTACATAGAACCCAGAATGACAATTATTTCCTAACGATGTGAATACTGGACCTATTAAACTCGAACAATACATCCTGAAACAACTAACAGATATGCCTCTTTGAGATAATTTATGACCAGTCTAACCTATACATATTTGTACATTGCATATGTACACGTCTCTATATAAAAATACAAATTCTATTATATTTTATTAAATAATCTTTAACAAAACAGAAAACATGATCGAATAAATTTTATTGTTTTTACTATAATAATTCTTTTGTAGTTTTATAATGACACTGTAAACTTGTTTTAAATCAATGATCCTTTAGCTAAAAAAAACAAACATATATTACTATATCTGGCCACAAATTCAGCAACTATATGTTAGCTTTTTAATATTTGTAAACTTATTACCCTTCTTTTTCTTTGTCAACTATAACCATTCAAAATATAACAAAAAAAACGATAAAATATAATCTGTCTTCATATATTTAGTTTGAATAATTCCTTACTCTTCTTTGTTCAGCTCACATGTCACGATGTTCTGTCTGAAAAACAAAACATGAAGTCAAACAAGCTCTAAATCCCTTGTAATGGAAGACAAGAAAGCAAAAATACTCGCTACCGCAACCATCTTAGCCCTCATCATAGTCATCATCGCCGCACGAGTTTATCTAAAACTCTCCAAAACCTTCCACCTCATCGCCGGCGTCGACATCTCCTTGATCCTCGCCGTGATCTGTTTCCTCGTAATCCGAAACCGTTACAACAGAGAGAGGAAAAACCTCGAGTCAAGATACATCTCAGAAGGCAGAGAGCTAAGAATCGAGTACAGTTTCCTCCGAAAAGTCGCCGGAGTCCCAACGAAGTTCAAGCTCGACGATCTTGAAGAAGCCACCGACGGGTTCAGACTCCAGATCGGGAAAGGAGGATCAGGTTCCGTGTTCAAAGGAGTTTTGAAAGATGGAAGTCAAGTAGCTGTGAAGAGAATCGAAGGAGAAGAGAAAGGAGAAAAAGAGTTTAGGTCAGAAGTAGCTGCTATAGCTTCCGTGCAGCACAAGAATCTAGTCCGGCTTTACGGTTATTCATCTGTGAATCGTTACAGATTCTTAGTCTATGATTATATACCGAACTCGTCTCTCGATGTGTGGATATTTCCGGACAGAGGAGGAAGCAGAAAACTCAGAGGATGTTTGACTTGGGACCAAAGGTACCAAGTTGCAATAGATGTAGCCAAAGCCCTATCTTATCTTCACAATGATTGTAGGTCAAAGATCTTGCATCTTGACGTTAAGCCAGAGAATATTCTCCTCGATGAGAATTATAGAGCGGTGGTAACGGACTTTGGACTCTCTAAGCTTGTTGCTCGAGATGAGAGCCGAGTTGTGACGGAGATACGTGGCACGTGCGGGTATCTAGCTCCAGAGTGGATTCTAGAACACGGCATCTCTGAGAAGTCTGATGTTTACAGTTATGGGATCGTGTTGCTAGAGATGATCGGAGGAAGGAGGAGTATATCGAGGGTAGAGAACAAGAAGAGCAAGAAGAAGAAGTTGGAGTATTTTCCGAGGATTGTGATCAAGAAGATGAGAGAGAGGAGAGTGATGGAGATTGTGGATCAACGGTTGATAGAAGCTAAGGATGTTGATGATGAAGGGAAAGTGATGAAGTTGGTTTGTGTGGCGCTTTGGTGTATACAGGAGAAGGCTAAGAATAGGCCTGATATGGCTATGGTGGTTGAGATGCTTGAAGGGAGAGTTCCTGTGAATGAGCCTCCAGATTGTAAACTTGTTGTGGTCGATCTTTTGGGAGCTGATGATGATGATGTTGGTGAAGTAACTACGGGTGTAAGAAGAGTTGTGGAGATACCAAAATTGCATATTCAGAAAGGAAGGCATTTTCGTTTCCCGTCTGTTTGCTCTACTATCATTTCTCCAGTTTCTCCACGTTAGAGCTTTGGTTTGTTTCTTCGTTTGATATGTTAATAATAAGCACAACAAGACATGCATACTCTCTGGCTCATATTTGGTTTTGTTTTAATTTAAAAACTTAGACTGCTTAGTGATTTACAGTATTCCAGCCTTTGATATATATGTAGCAAACAACCTTACATAACCAAGTTTAGCAAATTAGTTGAGACCATATCATTGTCCAATCACACATCAGCACAACTCCAAGTGAGAACCATCCAATCTAAAAATTTGTATTATTGATCCAAACCAATTAGGAAAACAATCGTTTGTAGTTCAAACTAGTAACAATAACATCAATATTATGTAAAGCTCTTGTTGGTAGTTTGGTAGTGACATGGGTCGTTGGTATTTAAATCATCTTTGAAATGGTATGAAACTTAGATGTTCATTAGAAGTCGTCTTTTACTTTATTTAGTAGTTGTTTCTTTGTTTGTACATATCACATGATGTAAAGAGAAGCAGCTCTTGTGGACTTTACCTCTAGTATGCCTTCAATATATCTGTTTGGTTTTTGTCGTCTTATATCATACTCCTTCCTATTTGTTGTTTTAGAAAAATAAATTTATTTTTAAAAAGTATCATTTTGTAATTTCAATGTATAATTTATTAGTATTATCTAATTTTCATTGGTTAAAATGTGATTAGGTGTATATATAATTATATTTTTATTTTGAAGATATATAAAATTAAATGATTTTTTAATGGGAGAATTTCAATTTTACCACATTCCATGTACCATTTTTCATTTTTACCTTCTATACAAGGACATTTTCATAAATACCTAACTTATTAATATGCAAATGACTAAAGTGACCCTAACTTATTAGGTTTCTTCCGAATCACTATCTTTCTCTCTGGGAAAGCTTCCGCCGGCGATACAAAAAAAATATACTCTCTCACGTAACCGGCGACAAAAGCAATCACACTCTCGATTACAGAAAATGAAGATTCAAATCTATCCTTGCTTTATCATCACCACGATTCTCCTTTGACTCGTGATTCTGAGCGTATCTTCTTCACCAACTCCAAGCTTCATCTTCATCTTCGATTCTGGAGATTCATCTTCATCTTCGAGTTTCAAATCTGTTCCTTCTTCATCTTCATCTTTAAGTTTCGATTCTTTTACTTTTGTTGTGTCACGTTTAAAAATTTAGATCGAGATTCATAATCCAAAAAAATTCTGCTTTTCATAACTTTATCTTTATGTTTTATAGTGGTAGTGATTTAAGATAGTGATTTATGAGTTTAAGAGTTTACAGTGATAGTGATTTAGGATAGTGATTTAGGAAATTCAATCTAAGAGGAAGAGTATTCAATGGTTAACTTACAGTAAAAAAATTATAATCACTTGTAAATCTGGGTAGATGCTGCAATTTATAATTTCTTTGAATTCAATGGGTAGATACTCTGCAATTTCTTTGAATTCAATGGATTTTTTCTGAGACTTTTCATTGATAATCATCCTTCTTTTTGTTTTGTTTTTTAGCTGGCAATTATAATTTCCTGAGTTTAAACTATACACTTGCGCTTGTATATGGTGCTTGTAGTCTGAAAAAACTCAGAAATTGTCACTGTTCTCATCAGCTTTGTCTCTTTCTATTTTATGGGACTTGAGTTAAACAAGACCACTACATTTGTATTTTGCTGTCTGCTTTGAAATTTCTCTATCCCGATTCAGCAGCATTGAAGTTCTTGGATGAGAAAGAGTGAATATATATGATCACAATGCAACACTATATTACACTTTACTAGTGTCCCTGTTCCATAGTACCTCATCTATTTTTTTTCCAATAATGGTTGAGTTTGATCATTAGCTGACTTTGACTTGATACAATAATGGGTGTGTTTGATCATTATCTGACTTTTATAGTTTCACAGGAGCCTCCCGGGCTATGTTTGTCCTTCATCATCCGGAGCATGGTCATGAGGTCATCCTTCCGATTATTTCATGTCTCATTTATGGCTCTCTGGTGTACAGCAAGAAGCTCATCCTTTTGCCTCTTTCATATCTTTAGTTTCCCCAACTAGTGAGGTAAATAGTTTCTCAATAGTGTTATTAGCTAAGACTGTGTTTTATGGAAACTCTTTTTGGTGTGCTGACATACATGTGTGTTCACAATCTGAACAGAATGACTATTCAGAGCAATGGTATATGGAGAAATCATTTTAAATATTGACTATTCTCTGTATCTTTCTCTGTTACAGTGATTTAGAACTTAAACCACAGGGGAAGCTTATAGTAACAGTAGTGAGAGCAACAAACTTGAAGAATAAGGAATTGATAGGCCTTTCAGACGCCATTGACCGTGCTAATCTCTACATGGAGGTTACTACTTAATCATATTATGTCTTTTATTATGTTGGTAATAAAAGACAGATTGGAATTAAATTTGCAGGCAGGAGCTGATGCTTCCTTTGTTGAGGCACCAAGAGACGACGATGAGCTTAAGGAAATCGGAAAGCGTACAAAAGGTTACATACTATATAACATGCTTGAAGGTGGACGCACACCATTACATACACCTGATGAGCTTAAAGAAATGGGTTTTCATTTGATCGCTCACCCGCTTACCTCACTCTATGCATCAACTCGTGCTCTTGTGGACGTCCTCAAGATCCTCAAGGAAAAATGAACAACTAAAGATCATTTGGAAAAGATGATTACTTTCGAGGAGTTTAATCGTTTGGTGAACTTGGGTGATTGGTATGAGCTTGAAACTAAGTACTCTAATCTCAGAAATGCTCTTGGCACAACAAAATCATGAGATGTTGAACACTCTAGTGGAAACAGTCTGTTATCAATAATGTTCTTTTTTCACTTGTTATGAAGCTGTTTGTATTAATAACATTATATGCTTTATGTTGTTAGCATATTTAATAGGACTTGACTTTTTTTAATTAACATATAGAATCTAGTAGATATTTTATAAAGTGTTATAAATCAATTTATAAACCTTTATGAATTAATTTATACACTCTTGTAAATTAAATAAAATCTCTTATAAATTAGTTTATAAGATTTCATAAATCAGTTAATGAACCCTTATAAACCTATATAAATAATATATAAACTTTTATATATACTATATTAACTCTTATAAATGTAGATACCGTATAAATGTTTTATAAACCCTTATAAATTATTTATAAACACTTATAAATGACTTTAAACCTTATAAATAATTTATAAATCCTTATAAAATGATTTTATATGTACTCTTATTTTAAATCTATTCCATAAAGTTTGTCAACAACATAAAATTTTATAAGATTTTTGGATTTTATAAGGTTTTAGTTGCTTATCGACAGAAGCTTCACTTTTTAATTCACTCTTGCTCAATGAAGACAGAGCCACTGAGAATTTATTACATGCAATCTGAAGAGCATGAATCCAACAACCAGTCTGTTGTGTACATGCAGCCTCCATTTATTCGACCTGCAATTTTCTTGGAACAGAGGAAAACATAACATGTACCTGAACTCCTTTAATCTTCTGACCAACGTTTTCTCCGTCACTTTTGCAGAGTTTTTCATTGTATGTGCATCTGTAACACTAGGAGCATTGCTCATCAGCCTTTTCTTTTCCTCTTCTATAGATTTATTTTCTCTGCAATTTTTTCCTACAATAAGAATCACAGTATGCTGAATTTGATAACACTTGAAAGTTATAGACATACCTTGTGTTTGATCCATCTTTTATTTTATCTACATATTCTTCGATGGATTATTTGTGTTTGCAAACGAAACATCTATAATGATTAATAAAACTATTTACGTGTGTTTATAAGAGTTTATAAAACCTTGTATGAACCTTCTAAGAAGTTGATAAAAGACTTATAAATATTTATAAACTACTTATAAAGGTTTATAAAACTATTTATAAGGGTTTATAAAACTATTTATAAGGGTTTATAAAACCATGTATAAGAACTTATCACCCATTTATAAGAGTTTATAAATCTATTTACAAGGTTTATAAAGGCATGTAAATAATTTATAAGGAATTATAAAACATTTATAAAGTTCATAAAAGTTTTTAGAAGTGTGTTTTCTCATTTTCACGCGCAACAGAAGTGTGTTTTTGGATATTCATAGAACATTATATAACATATCAAATCCATGTTATTGTTATGGATATAGACTTAATATTTTGTGAGCTATGTACATGAGTCCAAATTTCCCTAGTTTATAAGCCTTTATAAATTAGTTTATAAACTATTAACTTATAAACCTTTATAAATCATTTTATAAGCTTTTTATACATTAACTTAGTAACCTTATTAAATTAGTTTATAAACATTTACAAATCAGTTTACAAACCTTATAAATGATTTTATAAACCCTTATAAATGATTTTATAAACCCTTATAACTAGTTATATTTTTTTTTATAAATAACTTTATAAGCCTTTCTAAAGTAGTTTATAATCATTGTATAAGTCATTTATAATCATAGTTCAATAATTAGATATCAAATGGCAGAAACAATACTAAAAAGTAAAAACAAGTTTAGATTTCTTGTATAAAGAGATAATAAATATATAAAAGAAGAAAATTGAAGGCAACTAAGCACCATATCCCTGTAACACAACAACGAACACTGATGTTATCTCTGCAATCTCTGTTTGTCCCAGTTAGTAAAATTTCTTTGTAAAAGTTACCATCAAGTTTCTCTTATGAACTTTAATCTTTTTCATGGTTCTTGTTCTTATTCTCTCGGGTTCTGAATCTGAATGTGGTGATAAGAAGAATAAACGTCAAGTCTAATTAATCCTATTTTCAGCTACAAGGATTATAAATCATTTATAAATGTTTATAATTTATAAATGTTTATATATCGAGACACGCATCTGCCGAGGATCAAAAACATTACTGCAAAACAAATAAAAAATAAAATAAAAAACTAGACTAGTTATCGTCATACTCCCTCTTGAGCTATATCTATAACTGTAGCTAACAGATGTACAAAGGAGAAGCAGTAATTTTTGACTGACCCAAAAAAGTAAAGAAAATCCATTAGAAGCCACCCAGTGTTCTCGCTTGCGGATATTACGTACTTCCCAGAAGGTGTCCACTAACACCAGAAGAAGCAACTCTAGTTCTTGCTGGTCTTGGATTCAACAGAGGAACATATATATACTTCATGTCAAGTTCCAGGTTCCGGGAAACCGTCCCAGGTTGAGTACCAACAGAAACAAAATCAAGCCTTTGGTTCTTCTTGCTTTCTTGTTCCTTCCTTTCTCTCTCATACTTCATGTCAAGTTCTGTAATTTACACATAAAGTATCACTATATATACAAAGCAGAAACTGGTTATCCAAATGAGCGCATGAAACTGAACATGGTATCAAAAACATGGAACAAGATATCAGAAACAGAGACAAGAGTCAAAACATTTACGCAACATATTCTTAATACACTTACGACGAAAGAAAAAAAGGAAGTCCAAGGAATGATTTGATCCAAAAAAGATCCCAGAACCCCATAGAAAGCTTCTCTATAAACCCACATCAAAACGTTCTCAGCATTCTATGATTAAAAGCAAATTGCAGAACTACAAATGCAGTAACAAATTTCATGAGTTTTGAATATGTTATCACATTATGTGATGATAGCAATCCTCATCCGAATCGACCATGGAAGAGGCAACGACCCTTCAACAACACACAAGTACAAGTTCAAGAAACATCGACCTGCCATCTAAGATTTGGAAGTAGAAAGTTTCCAACTTTAAACAAATGTAAGTGTAGAAATGTTCCAACTTTTGAGAATATGGAGTAACCTTTAACTCATTAACACTTACTATTATGAGTAGCAACACACAAGAGGAAGATTTAAACTTAACTTACTTCTGAAAAGGTGATTCTCCAAACTTCCTCGAGGCATGAACTCATAAACGAGCAGCCTTTGATCATCTTCGATACAATAACCCACCAATTTATCAAGATTTGGATGGAGAAGATTGCCATTGAAAATGGACGATTCTTTTGCCACTGTGATAACCAGCTAATGTCAGAAGTAAGACTAAATTCAGTTGCAATCACTACAATATCTTCTAGAATCATTGCAAGCTTCTTTCATTACAAGATAGTTGTTTATAAGAGTATAAAATCATTTATAAATGATTTAATAAGAAATAAAAGTGAATTTATAAACATTAATAACATTAAATGATCTAAAGTGTTTATAAAATCATCTTAAAGTGTTATAAATATTTATAAGATCATTTGTAATTAGTTTATGAATTATT
>CAKOAT010424043.1:101375-112638 GCA_932364175.1 Eruca vesicaria subsp. sativa | reverse complement strand
TTCCTTACGGGCCAGAATAAAAAATTAGCATGGGCCTTTGAAAGTGTTGCAAGCCCAGCACGAAATACACTCGTCGGCTTATAAAAAAAAATGACGCGTACAACCAACCATAACTCGACACGTGTCGGAAAACCCCCCATCAAGAAAAAGGGACGTGGAGGATTGTGGGGGCAGATAAGCCAACTTTATTATTATAGATTCATGTAATGTCAATCTAGCTATTAATATTGTACAACAATCAATAGAAAAAATATGAAAAATTCTAATTTACTACAACTTTGGCAATTTTATCATTAAAAAATAATTATTTTCATAAATTCCTTAAATTGGTGATGCAAAAAATAAATTAATCATTTTAAATCATTTATAAATATCTCAAATTATTAATTTAATCTTACTCTGTAAGTTCTAGATCTTAAACAACAATCAATACTCTAGCTTTTATGTTATGATATTTTTGAAAATTGGTATTTAACTAGTAATAATTAAACAATATTTTAAATGTATTAGGTTTTAGGAAAATTTATTGCGCATTCCATCTGATTCTTTGTCGTTGTAACGTCAATTTTTTGTTTCAAAATAAATGATTTTGTATATTTTCAATATATAATTTATTAATTTTATATACTATTTGATGATATTTCTATTTAAAAATTATATTAAATTAAATATTTTTAATATGTGCGCACAAACATAAGATATCAATACCATTAAAACACACATATTCTGTTTAATGAATTTTTTATGTTTTCCAATTATACTTTTAATGATATGAACAAATTTTTATTTTCATGAATGACAATATGATCTTTTGTTTTTGGGGGTTAAAAATGATATACTAATGGGGTTTCATTAGTGGGCTAATTCTCTTTCAAATTTTATAAAAAACTTGCAAAAATATATTTTCTTTGCAGGTCAGACGGGTCAAATTTTTGAGTAGAAAAAATGACTCAACCCTTTCATATCGGACGGGGTGGATCGTACTGAGCGATTGAAATTTTGTAAGTAAATGATTTTACGAATTAATCACAAAACTAAAAAAATGGACTATTTAATTGTTAAATATACAATCTTTCTCAAGTACACATTTTACGTATAACCATTGTTAACTTATTTAAAAACATAAAAAAATTGTTTGAGACATTATAAAACAAAAATTTCTTCATATCCGCATAATAATTTAACTTGATTCTGTGATATTTTATATTAGGCCTGGGCATATTATCCATAATCCGAAACCGAACCTGAACCCGAACCGAAAAACCCAAACCCGACCGGTTATGGATCTTTCAAAATACCCGATCGGGTTTGATATGCTGATACTTTGGATATCGGGTTCGGGTTCGGTTTAATCCGATATCCGAACTAAAACCCGAAATAACCGATTATATGTATAATGTACAGTAAGTATATACACGTATTAATCATTATTTGATTTTGACAATTTCCAAGAAGGCACAACCACACTTTGTTATTTTCAATTGTAAGACACAACTAAGTTTAGACACAACCACACATTTCATAATAACCTTAGGGGCGATTCCTCTTCTTCTAGTTTCAAAAGCCTAATCTCCTATTAAAATAAGGTGTTTGATCGAAGAGTATGTTCAGAAACACAAACATGCAATTCTCGCTATCTCTTCCACCATCTTTGATTTCAAGAACTCAATCCGAAAAGGACTTGATTTTCAGAAATCAATCTGATTCTTCTGTGTCATGAATCATAGTAATTTATTTACGGTTTTGTCTCAGTTTGTTTTCCATTTTAAAACTTTATGTAGCTATTATCGGTATTAGTGTGTTGTTGCAAACGTTTTTACTAAGTTTGAGTTTATTAATTTTGGGAGACATGTTTTTTAGTTCTTATCTAGTCAACTTATGAGTGTTTGTTTATTTGTTTTCTTTGAATTTTACTTTAGTTAATTCGAAACCGATACAGTAAAACCCGAACCCAAATGATATATGGTAACTTCAGTATAATCCGAACCCGAACCGAAACCGATGTGTTATATCCGATCCCGATCCGAATTTAAGAATTTCTTAAAATGGGACCTAAGAGGTGTTACAAAAAAGAACCGATATCCGAAATACCCGATCCGAACCCGAACGGGTACCCGAACGCCCAGGCCTATTTTATATCATCAAAACAAAATATTTATCCCCATCCATCGCTAGATAAAACAACAAAAATAATATCCGTACTTTCAAAAAATCTAGGAAACAACCAAAATGAAATGGAATAAGTATTAAACAAGTAAAAATAAATGTTTTGTTTTGTAAATTTCCACCGTTATAAACCTACACATGTCCGTAGGGTAGAATCCACCCTCCCTCACCCTTGCAGGTTAGTCTCACTGACAATAAGGTTCTAAAACCCTCCCCCCATTGCGCTAACCTTTGTTATTCTCCGAGATCTGAAACCAAACCATGGCCACCTCCTTCTTCCGCCGACTCGCTAGGTCAGCTCCGATCGCACTCCCCGCCGCACTCCGATCCCAAATCAAATCCGGTAATGGCACTTTCCGATTCTCTGCCGGCGCAATCGCTGCTCTTTCCGGTGGATTATCCTGTTACTACCTCACTTCCGCCAACAACCTGGTGAATTTATTTTTTCTTTTATTTTTTTTTTATGTTTTCTCAATCGCCTTTGATCATTTGATTTTTGTTTTGTTTTGGTTTGCGAATCTGGTTTGATCGCTTTCTCTCTATATATATATATTGTTCAATGTATGTTTTGATATATATATATATTGATCACTGGCTCGTGTGGGATTATTAATGTGTCTGATTATCTATCGTTTGTTGATTTAATGATCGTCACAGGCTTATCTGGATCAAGCTAAGGAAGAGACAGGACCCAAAACAGGTGCTCTCTTTTTTTATACTCTTAACCGCAGTTTTTCCTTCAAAACGTTTTTGCTACTATCAGATTTTTTATTGTGTGTGTGTGTGTGTGTGTTTTTTTCTTTTTTATTTCTGTCGGCTACATGAAACCTAAGACAGTTTTATTTCCCTCTGCTGGTATTTTTCTGACTGGTTTCAGCTCTAAACCCTGACAAATGGCTCGAGTTCAAGCTTCAAGACACTGCTACTGTTAGCCACAACACCAAGTTGTTCAGGTATTTTTGCTTCACTTACTCATATTTTCTTTAATAAATACACACACATTGGATATGATGTTGGGTTGGTATGGATAGCTAGCTGGTGAATACTTGTTTGTTTCGAATCCTTTCTTGTATCCCTATTACTCTGCATAGTGAGGTATTCATAGTGAAATCATTGTGGGTTAAAAGTCGATGTGATTAAGTTTTTTTTTAACTTCTAGGCTTGTATCCATGTATCGGTGACGGGCATTGGTGCCATTAATAATTTTTTCGTATAACCTGAAGACGTTTTAAGCTCTTATACTTTTTTTGTTTACCGCAATGATCCTGTATGTAAGTCCATTTCTTGAATGATAAATATGTGTAAGTCATGTCGATTAACTTTGGTTTTCTTGTTTTGTTTTTGCCTTGAAATTTTAGGTTCTCATTTGACCCATCAGCCAACTTGGGTCTTCATGTTGCTTCTTGTCTCCTGACAAGGTATGCTGTAATCTCACGCGTACAATTTTATAGTAAAATAAATTTATTTGCTGAAAACTTGGAAAATTTTCTCAGATAGAGTGGTAAATTTCTAACCTGTCTCCTTTTCCTTTGTACAGGGCTCCTTTAGGTTATAATGCTGAAGGGAAAACGAAATATGTCGTTAGACCGTAAGTTCAGCTAAAATTTTCTCCACAGATTTGGATTGTATTTCGTATCCGGACAACCGTTCTTCTTATTAAGTTCGAGAATCTGTTAGCCTAGTTGTTTAAAACACTTTGTGGTGGTATCTGCCTTATAAAATTCTACTTTTTTAGATTATCGCATGTTATCTTGGAAATACGTGTGCTTATATGTACGTAGGGCTTCTATTAACCATGTTTATCTTTTGTTTGTGAATTAATCTCAGTTACACTCCTATATCAGACCCAGAGGCTAAGGGCCATTTTGATTTACTGATTAAGGTATGACCCCATGAGTGTTCTCTAATATCCATGTGCATCTCTCCACTTTTGGTACTATTTTTTTTAGCAAAGAACTGATTGTGTTATGATTGATGATTTCTTCAATTTGTTTTGATTTTATAATGATATATATGTTCACTGCCTTTTCCAGGTATATCCAGATGGAAAAATGAGTCAGCATTTTGCCAGCTTAAAACCTGGGGATGTGTTGGAAGTGAAAGGGTATAGTTTCTTGACTTTTAGTATTTACTTAACTACGGTTGTTGATAGTTCTTTATTGTATATGCTGTTTAACTATTTCTACCTTTTGTTTTGTGTAGACCCATTGAAAAGTTCAAGTATTCGCCTAATATGAAGAAACATATTGGCATGGTATAAACCTTTTCCCTTGTTACAACCAACTTTATCGAAAGTTTATTTCATATAATCTGTTTTATTTATGAAAATGGAAAGCCGGAAAAAACATATGTGAAAGTTGAAATTTGAAGATATGAACTGCACTAGTAGTTTTTTCCATATCTCAGCGTATGGAGTGAATTCACTTGCTTCCTTTACTGAAATACAAGTCCGTAGAAATTCAGTTTCTTTTCATAGATACAAGTCAATGTAATGACGAATAAATTCTGATAGTTTTGTGTGTTGGTATCCATTTTCTCTTATTACCTGAAGATTGCTGGTGGAAGTGGGATTACTCCAATGCTTCAGGTGATTGATACCATTGTGAAGAATCCTGAGGACAACACGAAGGTGACCAGTTTATTGTTAAATTTTTTTTTTTCTCAAATGATCATTTTTATACCCATATTGAAGTATGTAATCTATCCATACAAATTGCTGTACTTCAACGTATTCCAGTTGCTGGTTTCTTCACCCAGGTCTTGAAACTGTTATCAGTTTTTACAGCTCATTTGAAAACCGAGTATATAGACCAAAGAAGATCCTAACATAGAAATTTACAATTTTGTGTGCACAGATAACATTACTCTATGCCAATGTTTCTCCGGATGATATACTTCTCAAGCAAAAGCTCGATGTACTTCAGGCAAACCACCCAAATCTGAAGGTATAATACTCTTGATTTCTTCAATTGCTTATTTGACTAGCTGGTGACTGTTAGCATACACTGTTCTCTTAATTTCTTAATAAAAAATGTTAAAAATCGACAGGTATTCTATACTGTGGACAATCCCAGTAAAAACTGGAAAGGAGGAGTGGGTTACATTTCAAAGGATATGGCTCTGAAAGGCTTACCTCTTCCTGCGGATGACACACTTATCCTTGTAAGTTACCTTGTAATCTTTAGAACCATTGCTTGTTTATTTGAAGAAAGTATTTCTACAATCTCTTCTGCTTAATTACACAAGATGACATGACATCACATTAGTTTCGTTAGTGGATTTTTTTCCTTATGCAGATGTTTTGTATTAGTTTCCACCGTAATGGACAATGTTTCCTAAGAGAGTGAGAATTAGAATGTCAAAGCGTTTAGCGATACGCATTTGATTTGCTGACAAAAGAAGTTAATAGAATCAAAGCATCCACAATTGATTAATGTGGTATGATTTATTGTTAAATTCAGGTGTGTGGTCCTCCTGGGATGATGGAGCATGTATCCGGAGGCAAAGCTCCAGACTGGTCACAAGGAGAGGTTTGTACCAATTCATCAACATCGTATCTTGGCAATATAATAACGTGAAACCTGAAAAACTAGTCAAACCGTTTGATCGAGCACTTCATGTCTAATTGGTTTGTTTCACTGCAGGTCAAGGGGATTCTCAAGGAACTCGGATTCACAGAGCAAATGGTTTTCAAATTCTGAGAGGACTTGTTAATCAAAAAATTCCGTAGTTTCCGGCCTCGACGAGGTTTCATTTCATGTAATAAAAGTGTCCCCAAGCAAAACATTAATTGATGCTGGATGAGCTTGACACAAATAAACAAAACAGATCAGTTAGTATTTTTTTTTTGTCTCTGGAGGATAGTAGCTAGCGGAGACCTTTGCTATACTTGATTGTGATGATAAATTTCTATGCGATTGAGACTTGCAATATATTGAATATTTGTTCGAAATATGGAAGTTTGTTCATTTGCGCTCGTGTCTGTAATTTCGACTCATGTCAAATCATGTGCTTGGAAACAGATCCAAACTCAAGTAACCGTCTCAACTTGGCTAATAAGTAGTCTCTTGTTCAATAACAATTTGTGTT
Source organism: Eruca vesicaria subsp. sativa (assembly GCA_932364175.1). Taxonomy (NCBI): domain Eukaryota; kingdom Viridiplantae; phylum Streptophyta; class Magnoliopsida; order Brassicales; family Brassicaceae; genus Eruca; species Eruca vesicaria. Next base: position 106,383 of record CAKOAT010424043.1, on the reverse strand, counting down.
TGGAGTAACAGGAATGTGGACTGCCGCTGACAGGTCCCAAGTTTTATTACAAGTAGTTACTTATGAAAGAAAAAGAGATAATTGTTGAAGGATCCAACAAGTAAAGTAACCATATAGCTTGGGAACACAAGACAAACACGTTTCAAAGGAAAATCAAATGGATAGTTTTCAGTAATTCCCAGAAAAAAAAATGCTTGCAGTGTTAAAGAAGCCTCTCTCATTCATCATTTAGGTTTACTGAGCCTGTTTCTCCTCGTCTTTCGTGGAGGATAGATACCTGTTATAAAGCACGTTTATGGGGTTTCAATATTGGCTTCCTCTATAAAACAGCAATCCTTAAGCAAGTTCATTTTTGAGTAATGCATTTACCCATGTTAATTATGATGGTTCACCCAAATAAACATGGTTGTCTGAGATTTATATAGAAATTTACCCCTGGGCTCTAGCCCAACGAGAGAGCTGATAGAGCTGAACAGTCTCATTGGAAGCATGGCAGGCAAGTAGTAGATAGTTGCGTGGTTGCACCATCCACGCAAATCTCATGAACAACGCAGAGTAAATACACATGGCTGTAACAAAAACAAAATGGCATTATTAGAGACGTTTAGCCTAGCTAATAATGCTTGCGTATAAGGAAGGCCTTCAATAATAAGATAGATACCTGAGGACATGTTTCCAGAAATCATTTCCGGAGGCTTTTGCATATCCACCAAACCCTAATTATTGTTCAAAAAACAACAAATTAAAAACGATGAATAAATCCCATTGGATCACATTGAAGAAAATGGAAAAGAGAAAGCATACAGCAGCAACGAAACCCCAGTTAGCTATAGGACCCCAAAAATGAGTTGTTTTTGGGCCAACCGGACTGTTCAAGAATGCTTGGAACCTTGATGCTGTTGCCATTTTTTTCTACTCTGCAATAATAATAATAATAAACTAATCCAAGTTTCAGAAATATGTGAAAGCTAAAATTACATTGCTTTTTTTCTTTTGGTGTACCAAAATGTGATAAGTAAACATTACAAATTGATCATCACAACCAATTCCAATTCCACAAAAACCGAATTAAGCAATCATCACAATATATTTCGATTCTCAATCTCAAACATTTTGAGAATGAATAATATCTGTCGATTAAATTAAGTAGAACTGATGAGATAATACTACTTATAACTACGAAATTTAATAATAATAACTACGAAATTTCGATTAAATTCCTACTTAGAAGATCTACTTTGAGATAATACACAAACCTGACCTGATGAGGTATGCGAAATTTGGGAGCTTGATGATGATGAGAGAGAGAGGAAGGAATAACAAAACAAGTCAAATAGACACAAGTGGCTCTTGTTGGGCTTTCGTTTACTTTATAGAATCAGTCGGAAGATCCACCATTACCAAAAGAAAAAGTATTCTCCATTATGACCTCTCATTAATTGATTATCTCAACAACAAATATTCTCAAGTTCTACAATAATGGTTAGAGTTAAATATCAATATACGTTTTTGACCAAAAAAAATATTAATATATGTTTTTTATTATATAGAGGTTTCAGAGACAAAATCCATAATCTCCAAATCCGGAATTCCGCAGATAACGATATTATAAAGATAAGATTCATGATACAAAGTATTTCTCCTATGGTGAATCGAACCCAAGAATACAACAATACTAGCATTTATGTTTAAACCAATTGGACTATACATCCGTGATAAATATTAATATAAGTTGACGAAAAAATGAAAGCTTAAATATTAATATATATATATATATATGTTTATTCATACCTATTTAGGAAAATTAATAATTTGAGATATTCACTCATTTTGTTGACCCGGGCAAATGAATATAAAATCGTTAGGACACGAAACGCATGTCGTCCATCTAAGACCAATCTTACATAGAAACTTTTTGTTATAACTTGTTTTGGGATGACAGTGACAGTTTTATTTCTTTCAGCAATTAGAAGATATATCAAAGAAACAGACTGTAAGTTACGTTTCTTCGGTTTTCCCTATTTTTGGTCAATGAATCTAATTTTCCTAGAATTTTTCAGTTTAACCACAAATTTGGAAACCGTAATAAGAAAATAATATCGTATAATACAAAAATTGGAAAAAATGACAAAGTCTTCAAGAAGAAACCAATAAATAAAAATAAAAAAGGAAAAAAACCGTCTCTCATAAATATTCTTGTCTTTCCTTTCTTCTTCGTCCGTTTCAAAAATCTTTGTTATCGGCAGACAAATTCACATTCTATTGAAAAATAAACCAAACAATATGGCGTTGCAGAGATCGACAACTTCTTTCAGGAGACAAGGATCATCAGGACTCATATGGAACGACAGATTCTTGAGCGGAGAGATTCGCAAAGACGAAAGAAAAGAAGACCGACGTAACGATCATCGTGACGTATCAATGGCTGCCACCACAGCAAAAGTGCAACGTAGCGCATCTGATGGAGGACGTAGCCACGGTGGACGGTTGGAGATTTCTACAACGATGGATCCACCTTCTCCTGAAATATCTGCTGGTTGTGGCTTTTGTTCTTTGTTTTCGTCTAATAGAAGAAGGAGACGCAGAGGAAGATCATTAAGTGGTGGAAGTTCATAAGATCATTGTTACAATGGTGGATGCATATATTATCGATCATATTAGGGTTGTTTGTGTATGTTTTTCTTTTCTTATGTGGAAGTTTCAGATTCATGTTGGACAAGGTTTTGCTTTTGTTTTATGACATGGATGTTTGAAGAATGTGATTATTATTATATGGATTATCTTTTCAATGCTTGTTTTTTGCGAAACATTCAGAACCAAAAAAAAAAAAAAAGTCAGTTATAAAGTTTGCTTTGAAAATCATTTTGACAGCCAACATTTTCACTTTTTTTAACCTTCATCAGAAGAGATGTTATTATCTATGAAGGTGTTGCCATAAGGGTGCAATTCTCAGGTTTAGAGGATTTTCATTTGGAATTAGTCATTGTGCTAAAAATCGGAGACCAATATATTTGAATCGAATTACTAAGTTCTACTATCTGAATTTCTAGCTTTCTTGTTTTTCAAAATTCATAAAAGAAAAAAAATACAGAGAAAAAATAGCATGGTGCAATATTGTGGTGAGTTTGCTAAAATTATTTGCCATAAAGAAGCAAATGATTTGTCATTGGACGCTTTGACTGAATCCACATATCCAAAGCTAAATCTAAAGAAAACTTTTATATCTTTGTACTTGCTATAAAGAAGCAGATACTTTTGAAGCTTGTATAACACCAAAGTCTCATTCCTAATAGAACCTTTATTTATACAACAAAGAGTAGGAGTAGAAATCAAGTAGTATCATATTAAGGCATGTCTATGCTACATGAAGCTCCGATCCCTCTTCAAATAGGGATTTGTTCCCTAGTAGCTAGTATAGTATCCCATAGCTCCTTATGTTAAGCTACGCTCATGGACACTTAAGACTAGAGTGGTATGCCAAATGAAGAACAGAATATAACATAATAATAATAATAATAAACATTTTTAGCAAGATATATAAACCATATAAATTTTTTATACAATCACTTCTCAAATTCCAAAATCTTAATCACATTACTCAGGTTTTTGAACCCTATTTCTATCTTTGAAGCAATATATATTCCGAGATTTATTTTGTTGGACACATGCATGCATATCAATTAACACATAATCCAAACAAACTCGACCCACAAATAGAACCAATGCTTGTATAGTTCTGCCAACTTTATGATAACATAGTATAAAAAAAAGTAGTAATAATGAATTTACAGTAGGCCTTTGGAATATGATTGTTATAGTAATATCCTAAAAAGAAGAGAGGAAGACAATATATAATAAGAAGAAGAAAGAAAGAAAATCAATGGGGAGAAGCAGGACGAACTTTGGTTTTGAAGAGGAGAATGTAGAGTTTGTCCATTGAGAAATAAATAAAACAACCTGTGGAGTGTGTCACGAACGACCCGAAACTTGACCCCACTATGCAATGCCATGCTGGTCCATATCCTTTGTCAAATTCCTGCATATATTTCAATATCTCAGTTACATCACAACCTATTTATCATGTATATATTACAAGCATGATATTATTCGAATTATGTTTCCAAAACATAGTCCCATCTTATTTGTATTGTTCGTAAGTGTCATAATGTTTTCAAGTTTTTAAAGTCACTCTGCTATGTATTTATTTTGAGTTGATACTTACAAAAAAAAAAACAAGTTGATTGTTATTGCTAGATCTTTTAGCATTTCTTCTTTTTTGAAAAATGTATTGATGCTTGTTCCATCTTCCTATTAATTTATGGGCACAAAGAGAACTATACTATATTTTTAAGAAAAACATATTTTACTAAATGTCTAGAGAAAAGAGAACTAATAGTCAAAGCCACATCGATCCTTCATGTGGAGACTGAGAGAGAGACAAAAGAAGGATCCAAAATATAAGTTAAAAAGGGGATAAGAGTGGAAGAGGACCACATGGCTCTGTTGGGTCATACCCCTTTGGATGCCCTTTTCAACATTAGCTGGACCATTTCCCATCACTCTGTTTATATTGTTTAATCCTAATATTCACCCTCCCATCAATTTTGAGATCCAAAAGATCATTTATTCACACCCACACTGATTATTTTTTTGTGTTAGTTTTGCAGCCCATAGAAAACACCACTCATGTGTTTGATATTGACATTTAATATCATAAAACCAGAGGCAATTGGCTAAGAGGTATGATGTGTCATTTTCTCCATCATACTTTGTATTTAGTTATGAGAGTTATTGGTGTTTTGTATTGAAAATGAGTTTTCTGCCTAGTTGTTCGTATATCAATACAAGCTATTACTAGTCTCATTAACTTGATATACCCATTTCAGCTATATAACCGCACACAGTAACTCTAAGCCTACAATATCACACATGTAAAGACATACTCAACTTTAGAGACGTTATAAAACTGCAAAATGTCGAACCTAAAAAAAAAAAAAAAAAAAAAAAA
>CAKOAT010424043.1:0-101275 GCA_932364175.1 Eruca vesicaria subsp. sativa | reverse complement strand
AGAGTATAATCATTGGTTAGATGTAAACCCCTTTTACACGGTTTCTAAATAAAATCTACCAAAATAATGATTTAGAGATATTGTAAGTTTTTGCATCACAATTTTGTATTTTTGTTCATGATAGTCCACCTCTTGTGGTATACTTTTTCATGAAAATAATTGATAGAATAGCAGAAATGGACAAAAATAAATAAATGCGAAAAAAAATGGAAGAGAAGAGAAATGTTATTACCTTCTTGAGATTGAAAGCCATGTGCTTCGAACTAAACTTTTCCAAACTATCTAACGTCGTTCTCGCACACCTAAACGCATGTGCTTGCATGAACCCCGGCATGTCCGCCGCTAATATCCTCACCGTTAACATCTCCGCCGCTGCCGCTATCCTCGCCTCCGTATCCCTCTCCACGTGAGACACCGACTTCCTCCCCTCCTCCGCCGCACCACCACCACCACCACCGCCTTTCTTTCTCTCATTACTAGTAGTCTTTAACTCGAAGATGTCCTTCCTTAGATGGTTTTGTGTTTTACTTGACTGGACCAAGATTGATTTTGATACCTCCTCTTGAAATACTGATGATGGTGGGATCTGGACTTTGTTTGGTGTGGATTTAGGGTTTATGAGTGACTGCTTCGAAGTGGTGGTGGAGAACTTGTAGAAGCTCATGAGACTTTTCTTCTTTTTTGGTTTCTCTGTCGTATTCATTTTAAAAAGAGCTTTTTGCGTAGAAATATTTGTGGGACTCTTTAATGGCTCATATGCGTTATTTATAAGGAAGCGTCAGAGGAGAGGAAAGGAGTCCTCTCTCTCAATTATTCCCTCTTGTCTCTTGAAATTTGCAACTGCACAGAATTGAATATAATTTTTATACATCAATATAATTATATATTTTATAATTAAAATTTGGAGGGCATCTTATACGTACCATTTCTAACATTTTCTTATGGAAATATATATATATACGGAGAAGGATTGTAGTTTGAAATTGGAACAAGCTAGATGTGTACAAAATATTAACTAATCTAGCTTCACATGTGCATAACTTGCCTAGCTGCATCAAAAATAGGTTCGGTTATTATAAGTTCTGGACAATGATCATTTTCTTTTACATGAACCAAGCTTAATACAAAAAACATTAGTGTATATATATATCATACAAGTGATTATGACACTGCTTTGAGATTGTTTAAGTGATTACGAGATTGTTTTGGGGGTGACAGAACAAAAATCACTATGTTGCAAGTTTTAGTCAATTTTTCGTAATTTTATTTAATCACTGAGTAAGAACCCTTTATCATACCTCAAACTAAGCCGAGTTAACAAGGAAATAGTAAGAGCCGAGACAAATTAGATAATGTGGATTACAAAAAGTGAATAAGGTGATTGACAGAGAATCAAACCATGTGGGTTTGTTCTAAGTCAAGTGAAATTAACCTCTTATTTCTTGTCAATGAGTGTAATCAGCATGTATATTTATACATATATACGTAGATAGATGGAGATGCTTGTTTTTTATATATATAACTTCTTGTTCTTGTTTTGCTGACTAATTGGGAACAACATGATTAGCCATCCGGGTCCCCAAATCTGATATTTTATCTCGTTAACATTATCGAATTATTCTCAGCAAACCATGACCCGATCATATATGGACCGGACCCTCTTGGCTCTTGTCCTTCCAACCAGTTTTGTAGGGGCCTTAGACAATTTGTTTTTAATTAAGAAGTTATGTGCATTTGGTTTATGTATTTTAGTAGGTCGACAACAGTCTCGATAATAGTTATGATAATACAACAAAAAACATAAATGATATTCAGTTTCCAATATAGTAATAGCCAAGATTATATGTGGTCAAAGGATTAATCCGTAGTGAAATCGATTTTAAACCACAGTGACATAATGACATTGGTTAAAAATGTAGATACTCATTTTGTGCAGGAGTGAATAAGTGTGAAAGTGGATGTGGTTAGTTTGAGAGGTATATATAGATGATTTGTAGAGGGATTTTTTCCTTGAATGTTTTTTTTGGTTGACCACCTTCCTTGAATGTTTATAAGTACTATGATCAAATGCTACAAAGGCACTTTTTTCACCGAGATAAATAATTTTATCCAAAACATACATACATAGGAAGGGTAAAAAGTCAACATAGACAAGTAAATTATTTGGGATAAATCTGAAACGCGTACCACAAAATTAGCCAAACTAATAATCATGCATAGGTCTGCGTTCTAATCGAATTTCTTTTTTTTTTTTTTATCAAAATTAATCTCATTCGGATTATATGAAAATTTGGTTTGGAATCGGTTCGGGTTCTATCGAGTTTAGATCGGGGTTAGTAAATTTTCAACGAACCGGTATAACCTATTGTACTTTCGGTTTTGGGTCCCAATCGGATCTTTGGTTTAAAAGTACATGATTTTTATTTACCTTGTAATCAAAACATGAGTAAAATTAATTCTTCTAATTTAAAGTATATGATTTATATCTATTTTGTAATCAAAACATAAGTAAATTTGATTCAAAAAATAAGGAAAGAACATTAAACGTGATCATTCAAAATCAAATGAAAGGTAAACATAGTTACTGATACAAATAAACCAAATAAATGAAGACATAAAGCGAAACCAAGTTCTCATGAAATGGGAAACATTATTCAATGAAAATAAAGCTAAAAACTAAAAATTTTAAGTTTCAACCACCATCTGCAACCATCAACTTTCATGTAAAAAATAATTATTTTAGATGTTCAATAATATATTAAAGTATCTTGGATATATACTAGGTATTGAAATCATGTTTGGTACAATTTTTTTTGTGATTTTGATTGTTTCGGGATCTATCGGATATCCATTTAGGTTCGGGTTCGGTTTGAATAATACGCAAAACCCGAAATACCAAAAAACAAGATCCATTTGGTATTTATGTCGGGTTCAGATCGGTTCGCACGCATTTTTATCAGATCGGATTCGGTTAATTTGCCCAGTCCTAATCATGCAGTAAAGTAAATCTATTTTAATTATAGCATCATTAAAAATTTAAAGGGAAAATTAATACAAAAAAAGTAAAGAAAATATTGAAATAGAAAGGGCGTAAAATAGATCCACAAATCATCATTTTGTTCAAACAGAAATGGGAGAAGAACAGGGGAAGAATCTGAGATGAGAAAATAAGCTTAGAGATAAGATAAATACCCTTTAACAGAGTTTCTTCCCATACATTTAGCAATCTTATGGGCTTATGGGCTTAAAACTAAAATAAAAGCAGAAACGCTAAAGGCCCACTAAGCCTCACTTCCGACTCTTCTATCACATTTGTGGTAAGGATAAGGGAAGAGCTAGAGTTAGAGATGGGACATGTAATCCGTCTGCTGCTGATAAACCCTCCTCCTCCTCCTCCCCTGATCTACCTCCGGTGCCGGACTACCCCCGACTCCAACTCTGTCTTCTTTCTACGGACCTCTATTACCAAAAGCAAGCCCAGATTCTCCTGTCTTTTCTCAGGCAGCAACCAGAGGGAGGTTAGTTTGATACTTACTTACTTTTGTAGCTCCTCTTGATTGATTGCTCAAAAGTCAAAAGGGAATCGGGAACGAATCAGAGTACTCCAATTGTATGAATTGGTTTCAGTTAAGTGTTTGAATCGATTCAAATGATTTCGATTGTATTTGTGAGTTTCTCGCTTTACAAATTGGAAGCTTAGTAGCGCACTAGGTGTAGCCTTTAAGACTAGAGCTGGTTTGAGTTCGTTACGTAGCAGTTAGTATAACGGTTTAAGGTTAGTTAGATTGTCTGTTTCCACGTGTGCATGCCTTTGAGAGACTTTTTTATAGTCTACGCATTAATCACATCTCTCTGGTTTTACTGATTTGGTTATGAGAATAAACAGCTTCTTAGCTTTCCTACTTCTCTTGATATTATATAAAAGAAACACTTTTTTTCAAGCATTTATTTCCCAAACATGATCGCATTTAATCTTTTTGATACAAGAAAAGTTGAAAACTCGAGCTTCCTTGTTTCAGCTCCTCTAATTCTCTCTCTTTTGTATGCTCTAAAGATGTAGAAGTATATCATGACTTGGTTGCTAATACTGGTCTTTTCAAATTTCATTGGCTGTGCTAGGAGCAAGCTCGTAAAGCATTGGAAAGCGCTCTTGGCGGGAAGAAAATTGAGTTTGACAAGTGGGACAAAGAGATCAAGAAAAGGGAAGAATCCAGTGGCGGCGGGAATGGAGGAAGTGGAGGCTGGTTTGGAGGTCGTGGTGGTTGGTTTAGTGGAGATCACTTCTGGAATGAAGCACAACAGATTACCATTACTCTCTTAGCAATACTCTTTGTGGTAGGCCGTTTTGCTTTACCACAACCAACCATTCTTATTCGTTGTTGATGGGGATTGTTTAATGGTTGGCAGTATATGGTAGTTGCGAAAGGTGAAGTAATGGCTGCATTTGTGTTAAACCCTTTGTTGTATGCCCTGCGAGGTACTCGAGAAGGTTTGACTTCTCTAAGCTCCAAACTCGTGGGAAGACAAGTTTCCAAAGTGAATGGTGATAACTCAGAGGAGATGTGGAAGAAGGATGGTTTTAGTGATGTCTCTGCTAAAGAAAGCGTTGTCCGGAAATGGGGAAGTGACTGAAACAAAATTCATAATGTTAAGACTCCAGAAGAAAGTCTTTTGAGTTTCTTTTGAACATCAAAGATGAGAATCGAATGTAGTCTGAATTGTTTTCAGTTTTGTGATGAAGGATATGAATTCTTTTGTGAACAAGAAGATGAGTAGTTTCTTTTTTTTTGATTTAGCCTCTTGTAAACAGCAATCAGTTATCAGCTATGTGACCATGCCTTACACTTTTATGTTATGTTTAATTAATAAGTGTACATCTAAGTCAGGATCATTAATTGGTGGCTTAACCCATGTATCGTGCGTAAATCTATTACCGACCTAATCAAAGATAATGAACTCATGAAACTCCAACATCAGAATGTACAATATCTTTTCTTGAAGCAATGACCATGTCATAAGATTTTCAAATTTGAGTTGAAATTTTATTTGAGTAAGCATTTGAAAAAAAAAAAAAAATACACTGAAAAAAATTAAAATCCTTTAATATCATTAGTCAACCCACAGCGTAGTAATGTTATATTGGGCGTCACAGTGTCATAAATATTTTCTACATGTCTAAAATTGCAATAGATATTCATGGACTAGTAGTCTTAACATTAAAGATTGATGACAAGTTGGAAAGTAACATACAAGCTTTGCAGAATTTGCATATAGACTTGGTCAAACGGTATGAATAGAGACGCGAATTGGGTGTAATGGTTGTCCTGTGGAGTTTTGGATGCTTTAAAGTTAAAAGAAAAAGATGCCAATGGTTTATACTTTATGCCCTTTCTTATCTCACGAATATTCCCACGATCGATTGGACCCCCAGAACTTATGACCATTCACATACCTTTTATAATATTATTTTTAAATTAAATATATGTTCTCTAAAATCAAAAGTGGTTGTCGTCAAAACTACTACTCGTAAAAATGATCATGGAGAGATTGATAGATCACGAAGACCAGTGTCCCACGTGTCATTTATCATGACTATCTGACCTGGATTTATAGTTATTACCAGTAATAAAGATAGGATTAAAACAAAATTATACAATACACGTTTTGACTGTTGATGATGATTATATTTCAAAATATTTGACTTTTGTAATTATATTTTTAAAATAAAGATTGAATTTAGAAAAATGGAACTGGATCACTTTAACTAGGCAAATTGCTAGTCATGTTCAAAATTCATCAATGGAAAACCTTAACCGGTTGTGACTGATGGAATTTAGTGTTAACCGACAGTTGCCATGTGTTGTGATATGACCCCACAGCTAGCAAATGAAAAGGATTAGAGAAAGGAATGATACCAAGAGATATTCTCCCGAAATTAAGACAACAAAAAATGGATATTCTAACCCGAATATTCCCTTTTTATCATCCTTATTATATATCTCTAACTTCCATTTCCACTTTCCATCATTTTCTCACACTCGAAATATAAAACAAAACTAAAACAAAAGAAGAAGAAAGAAAGCATGAAGTTTGGTAAGAGTCTAAGCAACCAGATCGAGCAGACACTACCTGAATGGCGTGACAAGTTCTTATCTTACAAAGACCTCAAGAAGCGTCTCAAACTCATCGACTCCAAATCCGGAGATCGTCCCTCAAAACGTCTCCGGCTCGACGATTCTTCTGTCGGAATGTCGAAAGAAGAGATCAGTTTCATCCAATTGCTAGAGGACGAGCTTGAGAAGTTCAACAACTTCTTCGTTGAGAAAGAGGAAGAATACATCATCAGATTAAAGGTAATAAAAAACATCTCAAATCTTCTTGGGCCTGAAAGCCCGTACAAGGCCCAAATTGTCTGTTTCATATAGCTGATTTGTTATATGAATCTGATAAAAACAGGAACTGAGAGATAGGATTGTCAAGTGTAAGGATTCAAAGGAGAAGATGATGAGCATAAGGAAAGAGATCGTTGATCTCCATGGAGAGATGGTTCTCCTCGAGAATTACAGTGCTCTAAACTACACAGGTCTGGTTAAGATACTGAAGAAGTATGACAAGCGTACCGGTGATCTCATGCGTTTACCTTACATCCAAAAAGTTCTTCAGCAACCCTTTTACACTACTGACTTGTTGTACAAGCTTATCAAGGAATCCGAAGCTATGCTTGATGGTTTCTTCCCGGCTACAGATGAATCTGAGGATCATACTACGGTTTCAACAGAGTCTGATGAGAGTGTTAAAGCAGAGCACAAGTTCATGGAGAGTCTCCACATGAAAAGTACTATAGCTGCTTTGCGTGTTTTGAAGGAGATCAGGAGTAAAAGCTCTACAGTGAGCGTGTTCTCTCTGCCTCCTCTACAGTTAAACGGGTTAGAGAAGATTCCGTTGTTGGAGCAAGAAGCTAAATAGAGAGTGGAGGGAGGCATTACTTTTCCACTTCTATTACAGTAGAAGCTAACATATTTATAAAACCATACATTTTATCAATGTCTCTGGTCCTTTTAAAAAGTTCTTAGGGGTTGTAACTTTGTTACTGTGTTGGGTTGTAGTAATTTGATATAATATACCACTTTCAGATTTATCTCTTACTTCCCATAGCCATCTTGCTATATTTCCTGAGTTGAACAAGTAAACATTAGAGATTTTCTTGACAACCATGAGATCTTAATCATTTAATTGAATCTTACAAGTGCTATTGTGACTCTTCTTAGTTTCACATTGTATAGTCTATACTTGTCTGAATGTTACATGTGATGATCTTAGATCTGTCTTTTAGATCTTAATTTAAAAGAGCTGAGCTTTTTTTTTTTTTTTTTTTTTTGGCATCAAAGAGCTGAGCTTCTAAGTTAAAAAAAAGTACACTCACAAATAAACCACCACAATAATTCAACACAAAACCAAAGCAAAAACCAGTTCAAAGATAAATGTATTCATTATCAATGTGTTGTTATAAGATACAAAAAACTTGTAAGTAAAAAGATAGAATATGTACGGTTTTTTATTTGGTATTTGCATAAACAAAACTTTCAGTCAAAGCCTTTCCCATATGCGGAAACCCATCATACCGAGCAATCAAATCTAAGATTGTTATTCTGAGATAAGAAGCCTCTCAATAGCATCCTTGAGATGCTGGATTTGTTTTTCCAACTGACCACCTTCGACTGGTGTGACAGAACAAGCAATAACAGGTCTTGATACACCGCATGCTCTTCCCATGGCTTGCTTTGAACGCACAAACACATACGGAACATTCTGCAACATAAAAAGACGAGAGTTCAGTGAACAAAACAATATACAAAACTTAATTTATTATTTTAATCAAAGAGACAACCAACTCTGAAGTAAATGTCTAAACAACAAAGAAGGAAGAAACCAAACCTTATCCTCAGATAGTAAAGGAAGATGAAGAAGAATATCCAAGGGATCTACATCTGCAGCCAAAACCACAAACTCAGCCATCCCACGATTAAGTGCCTTCGTAGCTGAAATTAATAAAACAGAGAAAAATTATACAAAAAAATAAGTTTTAGTTTCAAAAATTTTAAAAGTGGAAATATAACAAGCTAAATAAATTTAACAAGGTACCTTCATTAGCACCCTTCTTGAGCTGCATGTTATTGGCAGCTTGTTGAATTAGATCGAGAATAGTTATCGTTATCTGAGAATCTGCAAGCGGATATGTTTCCGGGTTCACATCAACTTCTCCTGTCTGCAAGAGAAACATAAACAAAAGACCAAATAAGACAGTCAAAGAGAAACATATGTTTCGATAAATTTTGGTAGATGAAATTGAAAAGAACAGAGAGTACCATCTTGTGCTGGAAGTTAGGGCTCTAAGGGGACGAGTTTCTCTCGGTTTGAAAAATTTACGAATAAACGTAGGCTAAGCTACGTTACTTCTATATATATACACCTCTTATAATGGGCCTGGGTAATATATTTAGGCCCATATGGTTTTCAATCCTTTGTGTGTGTTATATATTTTGGTGGCTCCGATGTCATATGTTCTACAGTTCGGGGCTTATAGACTTAAGTCTTCACATAAAAAACAACACAAAGAACGTTTCAAATACAAAGATCAAATCTATAATCCAAAGAGAATGTATTACTCTTTCAGTTTTATCGAAACTTTTCTTTTGCATACAGGATCTCAAAGAAGTAAAATCTACAGTGTGATTAGTAGAGACTCAAAAGAAAATGATGGAGACACCCATCATGAAACATCCCACAGACATCCAAGGGCTCAAACGTTCACCTGTTACAAGTGTGACAATAACAAAGCAAATTTTAATCAACAGAACGTTTAAACGAATCACACTAACTGCTAGAGGATATAGTCCAAGAGCTTGTATTTATGCGATTAAAAACGAAGTTAAACTATGAGTAGCTGCATTGGTTACTAACTAAGTTTAGCTCCTAGAAACCCCTCATTAGTATCAATCGATAAGAACAGATGCATAGAGGGGTAAGAAGGGATACCTATTCTAGCAGCTTTCCAAAAGAACCCTCGAAACCTGCAAGGACAAAAGCATATTATTTTCAAGCACTTTGTCAACATCAATATGTACTTAACCAAAGTGATGAATAGAGATCATAGATACATAGAAAGCACTAGAACTTGTGAACCATATGGGACGCAAAGTAACGATTTGAAGCAAGATTAGCAAACGCTTGTGAATAATAATCCGTTTGAAGGCGCTAATAATGTGTTCTAGGCTCTTCTAGGAACCAATACGAGGTGAATCCAAATCAAGAAAAAGGAGGAAGGTAACAAACCCAGTTTTCTGCTCAAGAATGGCAGGGAACTGCATCTTGAGATATGTGCAAGTGCAGATCACGAGCAGCACCACCGTCAGAAATGAATGGAAATTGAACAACGCTGACTGTCAAAATATCAAAAAGATTAAACAGCTCAGACCACTATTAAAAAAAGATAAAAATTCAATGGATCTGAGAAGGCAATCGTTACCATTGTAACTGATCACAGAAGCACCTGAGAAAGTCCTTGAATCTGAAATAATCAGATAAACAATGGTACGGGATCATAAGAAAAGTCGATTTTCACGAAGAGTCATTCAAAACCTATCAGTTCTACATCCATTCGTTAAATTCTATTAACAAATTGCATTACAGAAGCATCCGGTGATTAACAACAAAAGCAAAATCGTAAAATTAAGCAGGAAAAATGGGAGAAATATCAGAGGAAAATGGAACAGAAACCTGGAGTTGAGCTTAAATCGATGGTAATGGGTAAATAAATTAGGGTTTCGAAGCTTGAATCTAGCTACCGATCAGCGACGAGAAGAGAGGGATCGAGAGACGAGGAAGAAAGAAAAGTTCGCGAGAGGTTATTATTGTTTTCCCTATTTTACCCCTCTCTTTCTTCACTATCAAATAAGGTTATTATCAAAAATGGAAACAATAATGTAAAACAAGGATTATAATTATTATTTAATCAAAATCACATGATGCATCTCCTTAAACTGGTTTTAGGC
Organism: Eruca vesicaria subsp. sativa; assembly: GCA_932364175.1. NCBI lineage: Eukaryota > Viridiplantae > Streptophyta > Magnoliopsida > Brassicales > Brassicaceae > Eruca > Eruca vesicaria. The sequence goes on along the minus strand of CAKOAT010424043.1, from coordinate 91,223 downwards.
TTTTAGCAAAACAACATTGATGAAGAAAACAAAATATTTATATCAATCATTTCTGCTAATTTAAGAGTGTTGCTAACCATTGAAATCTTATAAAATCTCTATCAAAAGTGAACACCAAATTAAAAAGCCTTGTCTTGTTCTTTTACAATCAGTCTAACGCATTCCGACCACTACCACACAAATTGATCAAATCCATGAGGACAGAGTACAACACATCCAGAGACAAATGCCCCAACGACCTTCGACTCTCCGACACTCCTTTCCTCTCCTCGGTGCACCCATTCTCCATCACAAGCCACCATGAGATGCATCCTTTTACGTCTTCAGGGTTTACTTGCCCCACAAGACTCACTCTCTCCCCTTCCACTATCTCCAACGACAGAGACAGAAAATCCCTGCTCGCTTTTGTCCCTACCGTCCTTGCTTCCTCCAGTAGCCAACACACTATCTGGCTCGCCACCTTCCCAAAATTGTCATTTTTTAGTGTTTCCCATCAATAAAACATGATTTTAGGACAGGAGTATGTGTGAGAACACACCTGTTGGAGAATTATCACGGGAAGGTCGGCCAAGTCGCACTCATATTTGTTCATGGAGAATAAATTGCAGGAACTGCTTTTCCGTAAGCCAACCACGTTGGGGGTGCATTCCGCTTCGATACTGATACAATCATCCTTCACCACCACTTTTGTTCTGAACTGCGTCTTAAGATTCCGTTTACCATCTAGAGACTGGCTTTCCGAACTTCCTTGAGGGATGATTGATGGAGGAACAGTCATGAGGACAGTCCATGAAGATGTCCGAGAATTCCATGTAGGATGAGATAGCAAATGAAGATACGGGACCTTGCAGACCTGTTCAAGTAGGAAGCAGCAATTATTTCAAGAAAAACAGAAGGATCTAAGATGACAAGAAGTTTCTTAATGAAGCAGGGAACATACCACGCTTTCTAGTTGTACGAGAACTCTAGCTGAGAAGATTCTATGAGCCAAAGATAAGCAGAAATGGTCAAGAAGCCCAGAGTTGTGGTCCTTTGTGGTTTGATTGGATGGTCTGTTGCTTTTTGACTTGAGCTGGTCTTTAGCTTTTCCAAAGGCGTGCTCGTGAAAAATCTGTTGCAAGTATATTTCATAGCTGGCACGACTAGGGAACCCTAGCTTGTTCACACGATAATCTCCTTCTGCTGGTTCTGTTCTGCCAGATGATTCAATAAGCATGTTCGCAGATTCCGATTTCTTGATGCTGGCGTTTTTGCCCGATGGGTAAAGAGATACAAACAACGAAGCTCCTTGGCCAATGTTCATTTCCATAAAGTTTTCTCGTATTCCACTAATGCTGAATCCCACACCTTCACTGAATGCTTCGCGGTTTAGCATGTCAAATAACTGGTAAGAAGACCAAAGAGGTGAGAAAAATGACATGTAGAGTTACCAAAGTAGGACGAGATAAATGACCAAAAAAACCCTACCTGCTCAGCAAAAATAGATTTATGCACCTCCCTTAGTAGCGAATGAGTTTCTTTAACAGATTCATCGTCACTAACTGACTGCTTCTCTGATGTTGAATCCTGACCGGTGGTTGAGTCTATGTGCTCGTCAGACTCGTTTGGATTATCAATCGAGTTTAAGCCAACAAACCCAAACCGGAGGGAGTACCATGAATCTTGGGGGAGATTAATGGCCAGCATACCAGCTGAATCATGTTCCACACGAATAGTGGACAGTGTAGATGGCCGAAAAGCAGAAGCCGGATCATATAATGAACTGTCGGAAAGATCAATGGTGAAACCCTCATTGCTGGCGTTTGAAGCAAGTACACGCTGTCGCTTGACTTTCCAGTTCCGCTGCAACCTATAAGCTTGTCAACATAGCAAAAAATTACCATTTACGAGAACCAGCAATTTCTACTCTCAAATATAAAGTGATTTTCTGCAAACTATAATAATGTCAAACGGAGTACGCAACTTGGCTTTGTCCTAAGAAGGCCCTACACAACAAACTGGATGTTTCTGAAGTACTGTATTATGCAGAATTTAGCAACAAAGAGGATGCAGAAGTCCAAATTACAAAGTTTCATCACATTAAACAAGAAAAACAGGATGCGTACACCTTTATTAACGTCATAACATATAACAAAACCTATGAGAATAATCATCCTACACCATTAATCTGAGGACAAGACAAATAGCTATGACAATGCAAACCGGAAAAACTCGCAGAGATGCAAAATACCAATAAATATAGAGGTTTCCCTAACGCTTCTTGTTCACAGAATCAGACTTGACATATATTACACATTGATTAAAGTCATACCATTTAACAAAACCTATGAGCATAATCTTCCTAGAACCAAAAAAAGGCACCAATTATCCGAGGAAACGACAATTAGCTTTGCCATTGTAATCAACTTAAAACTAGCATAAACAATGCAAAAAGAAAAATTCTCAGAGTTGCAAAATGCCATTAAAGAAACTAGAAGCTTCCCTAAAGCTTTTTGTTCACAGAATCGGAGCTCGCATATAATGCATGAAAAAAACTATTAGAAAATGCTCAAACCTGATAAGAGCACCATAAAACCTCGCCTCGTGATTGACTTTCTGCTCCAAAGATTTCGCTGATTGCTTGAAGTATTTCCCTAAATGCTACAAAGGAAAAACAAGTACCCAAAGATGACACATAAGCTAACCAACACTTAACTTAATATACACTAACAAAAGTACCAGAATCCTTCCATCATCTTCAAAAAATTAAAAGTTAATTAGCACATAAAGAAACTAAACCACAGTTTACCCTATAGCTCTGCAACTTGGTAGCAGTACAAACAGCAAGATCCGAGAGAATCTCATTAGGCATAGGCTTAGGTCTAGTCATCCCCGCCACTGTCACTGCATCATTAGCTACCACCTAACAAAACATCCATCTCATTCATTCATTCATCACCACACAAACCATTAATTCATATTCACATTGGTTCACACACACACTCACGGTATTGATAAGGTCTATGATGACAGAGATCTCTTGATGAGCCAATTGCAGATTCTCCACCATTCCTTTCCATTCCCATTGCTCAGAGCTCTCTTTCGATTTCTTCTTCTTCTTCTGCTTATTCTTGTTTTTAAGGTCGTCTTCTTCCTCCTCTAACGCCCACGCGAAGTCTATTCTCCGGATCAACGAGACTCTCTTGTCGTCGTAATCTACGTCGGAAGGGAAACGCTCCGCGCCGTTCTCCTCGATTGATTCTAGTCGTTTTATCGGGAGCCTGTCGAGTGAGATCTCCATGTCGCTGTCCATCTCCGTCGTCACGGAAAAGCTTAGATTTCGACGGTGACGCAAGTCGTTAAAATGATTCGGGCGCTCTTAATCGGTTTATTTAGATCTAATAAATCCGGGTCGGGTCTTATTCGCGGATCGTATCTTCGTTTCGGGTTAAGCCTAATAATAAAGCCCATAGAAAGCCCATCTAATTTATATCAAAAATATGCAAGTGTCCCCTGTTTTTAGCTAAAGGGTTCACACTTTCTAAAACCCTTTCATTTTCGATTTGGATATCGATCGGTTCCTCTTCGTAGTCGCCCAAAGGTATCTTCTTCTTCTTCTTCTGGATTTGGGTTTTACAGTGGTTTTCATTCGATTTCGTGTCTGGATCTGTCGAGGGATTTGGACTAGTGTGTAGTTATAGATTTGATGTTTCAGATTCGTTTTGGAGCAAGTTCTGGGTAGAAAAGTAGACATCTTTAGCTTTGAATCTCAATCTATATGCTTAAAGAGTTATCTTTTATTCATGTGGTAATTAATGGGTTTTGTGTCTGCAAGATTTTAATGGTGTTTTTTGGATTGTAGAGTGAGGAAGAAAAATGAAGGTGAGGTCATCTGTGAAGAAGTTGTGTGAGTTTTGTAAGACGGTGAAACGCCGCCGTCGTGTTTATGTTATATGTTCGTCCAATCCTAAGCACAAGCAAAGGCAGGGATTCTCCTCCATTGCTCATGATGGAATCATACCTCCTCCCTTGTAAGTGATTTTCTGTGTTGCTTTAATTGTTTTTTTTCTCTTAGCTTTTCGATGATTAAATACGTTAGATAGGTGCTTCTGGTTTGTGCAAATATACTGAAGAAACCAAAGTTTATGCTTTTGCTTGACCAGTGTAGATCATTTACTGTCTGACATTAGTAACTGAGTATGATGAGATTTAGTAGCTGTTTTTCAATCAGAACATATTGAACAGTTCCTGCTCCTGCTGTAACCAACGTCTCAAACAAGAGATGCAGATTGAGACATTGGGGGGCTCTTGTTTTTTTCTTTGCAGAGTTGAATGTAGCAAGGAGCTTACTTGACAGTATTTTGTGATTAAAAACAGGTTTTCAGAGTCGGTTGCTAATCAGGAGGTGGTGAGGCTTCCTGGTCAGGGAGTATCAGCAGGTCTCGCATCGCTTTTACACAAAAGGCCTGAGCCAGCAGCGGTTTTTGGATGGAGGTCTGGTCTTGCATCCATTCTCTTCAAGCAAGGGAATTAGCAAGTTAAACCATCAATTTCGTATTTGATTTTCTCGAATTGTAATCGCAGTTTATTAACACTTTATTTACTTCGGTCAATCGTAGGCTCTTCTATACTCACTTGATTTGTGCCTTATTTGACCTGAATAAAGAGGTATTTGAAACTTCCGAGTACTTTCTTTTTTAGATTTCCTGATGAAACATATGTTGCCTTCATACATTTTATGATAGAATTTTTTATTAATAATACACCGGTCGTGGTCATTTGGACATTTATGATCACATTTCCAAAAATTCTATAAAATGCTGCTGCACAAAGCAAACCCCCTAAATGCGAATCAAATACAAAGGAGTGGGTAGGTACATGGAAGACGAAGACCTCTTCCCCACCGTTGAGCTCTGGCCACGTTGGCCCCACAGGTGAGGTTACAGAAAGCCCACCCAAATGATCATATCCCTGGGCCCCTCACTTTCCAATCTTTGGACACTTCTACGTTTGGACATAATGCTTCTTTATAACTTTTGTTATAATTTCCATCCCCCAGTCAAATCGTTGACAGCTTGATTCCAGGAAAAATCAACTTCATCAATAATTGACGCACACCCTTTCTTGTAGTTTCCACTTATTTGCTGCCATTTTAACCAATTGATATCGAGGAGAGGATGAATGATAATTGTTGTTCTTACATAACAAACAACAAAACAATAAACGGATAATTATTCATTTCACTTTGTATGTAATCAGATCCGGTCCGGGAGAACCAACCGCTTAGAACATTCAATTTTATACAAAATTTTAGTTATATGTAAGACATTACAAAAAAAATTATACATAGAATAAGGACAGAAATTTGTAATTTAGAATAGGGCATTACACTTTTTTCTAAAAGTTAGACCGGCACTGTATATAATTTGAGCATGATCATTTTAAAGGTTATGGATTAAAATTAAAATGATAATAATAGGTGGATCTTACTATGCATGTTTGTTTGAAAAAATTTCATTGATCGTTCGATAATTGTTGACTAGGTGATTTTCCCGTGCTTATGCACGGATATGAATATTCATAAAAGTAAAATTTTATAATAATTAATTGATATTTAGTTTTAGTTTTGAATCTATTAATATGTATAATTTATATTAATAAGTATTATATTATTCTAATTATACATATAACTTTGGATATATTATTTTCGGTGTAATTATTTTTCGGATCAATAGTTGGTTTGGTTATCAATTTGGTATATTGGATAATATCTATTTTTCGAATTCAGCTACAATATTTTTTATTCTAAATATAATAAAACTTTGATTAATTTCATTATTTTCATTTCGGTTGGTTATTGTCTTTAGATATGTAACTATATTCTTAGATATGTAAATATATTATAGTTAAATTGTGTATAACTTAATATATATTGTGCTAAAATGAAATAAATAATTGATTGGTATTTAGTTTTAGTTTTTAATCAATTTATATGTATAATTTATATTAATAAATATTATATTATTCTAATTATACATATGACTTTGGATATATTATTGTCGGTTTAATTTTTTTTTTGATCAATAGTCGGTTTGGTTATCAATTTGGTATATTGGATAATATTTATTTTTTGAATTCAGCTATAATATTTTTTATTCTAAATATAATAAAACTTTGATTAATTTTCTTATTTTCATTTCGGTTGGTTATTATCTTTATATATGTAAATATATTCTTAGATATGTAAATATATTATAGTTAAATTATATATAGCTAAATATATATAGATATATATATATATATATATATATATATATATATATATATATATATATATTGTGCTTAAAATGAAATAAATAATAAGCTGAAGTGTTTAAATCGAAATTACATAAATGAATATAATGATAATATTTTCAAGTCTCATGCATATATATATATATATATATATATAAACTCTAAAAAGAATTAAATTGTAATTGGTTAATATTTTCTTTTTCTTTTTATTATGCTTTGATTCAACCTCTAATTTATATTTATAAAACTAAATAGATTATTAATATTATTATTATTATTATAAAATTATATGTTCTTATTGTAGTTAGTTGATTAATTTTGAATATAAATTAGATTAGTCGAGTCATTAATTTTTTGAGTATATTGAATATAATATATTTTTAAATTAAAATTTGAAGAATAATTACTTTTTATTTTAGTTGAAGTCATATCAAATTAGTTTTATTTATCGCTTAAATATACATGTATTTTCATACTATTTATTTACTATTTATTTTAGTTAAATCAAATCAAATTAGTTTTATTTATCGCTTAAATATACATGTATTTTCATAATAATTATCAAATTAGATGTTGATTTCTAAAAAAATATTAGAAAATAAAGTGCAACTAATAAGTTTTTGGATATTCATGAACATATATATTTTTATTATTTTGAAAATATATTTTATGTTATTTTAAAATATATATTAATGGGGTATTACTATTTTGTGAATTTTTCTTTTTAATAAAATCATATTATATACATATATTTTCGGTTTTAATTTTTTTAAAAAAATTTTAGAAATATTTCCTTTTTATTGTATATGTTATTTGGAAAAAAGTAAAAAAAAAACTAAATAAAAATAATAATCTTAAAATCTAACAAATCATTAAGGGTACATATGTAATCAACCATCGCGAGAGTTAACGTGAACGCGACACGTAGGAAACTGACTTCTCAAATAGTATTATAGAGATTGTATTCTAATTTATCAGGAATGTATATTTGAAGCCTATAGTTTTGGATTTATAATTGTTCAAACTTTATATATTAGACTATATTTTCAAATGGTAATTTGTACATCTTTATACAAAAAAATCTTGCATTTTAATTTCCTGTTTAGAACAAGTGAAGCTTACGTTTTTCCAGGTCCAGATGTGATATAAATTTACCAATATGAATATTTCTTACCCAAAAAGGAAAAATCCCTTGTCTACCTCCTCCTACACTATAAAAGTATAAACCAATATGCATTTTTCATCTTGTGTCTATGAGTCCTGGTTAGGGTATAAAACTGTAAATCAAATTAGATTCTGCCGTTAAATTTAAGTCATGTTGTCGACTTAATTAACACTAGTTGCACTATAAAAGTCAGTATCAAAGACAAGGCCATGTTATCAACTTAGAATGAGACAAACCAAAGAATAGGAGATATAAATGGTTATGCGGGCAAATCGTCGATTACAACGTCAATCTTAATGCACATGGAATAGTTACCCACTCCTGCAATGAAAGGGGAACCCATCCACCCACTTGATACTCGTTACTAGTATCTATTTTGTTTTAAAACAATTAGCATATTTTGCACGTGTCTACTATATATTAATTTCATTACATTGTGAAGAATGAATAATGATTCCACGTGTGATCTGTAGAGAGGTACTGGCAGTGGAGTCGTGGACCTTATTTGGTCAGTGGCTGCCGTCCACTTGCAATTCCGTGACCTTCGGGAACCAAACTTTTAAAACCAATGTGCTAGATGCCACGTTTGTCAATAGATTTTTAGTCAGGCTAGCTTTTTTGTTAAGCTCAATTTGAATCAACAATTAAAGTGTTAATGCTTTTATTTCTATATTTGTTTGATTTCACATTGTAAAAATGTCTATGCGGATTGTTTGGCGCAAGGGACGTACGATATTTTGTTGTTTAGATATAAACAACCTGGTGTCGAAGGCTTCTACTTTGTTCACACCAAATGTTTAATCAAATGAGCATTTGCTGTAATAATTGATAAAACAAAATATATTAAAAGTTAAATAATAAGGGTTGATATACACATAATATGTGCAAATCACAAAAAAAAGAAAAAAAATTCAAGTGATAAAAGTTGATTTAGCATATATTCTGTTTTCTTTTCTTTTCAAGGTAAAATAATTATTTTTTTGGTTAGCTCAAATATAAGATAGACATTTTTGCATTGATTAAATCGTGATCGCACTAAATGATTAGGTAGGTTTTCATATTCTAAAAGTATTATTCGTGAATACAGAGATTCATGATGAGATGTTTTGAAAATACTGGTAACACAGAGGTCTTCTAACGCGTAATGTAAATCAGCAGTTAACCACATGACAGGTTGGAGGAGTTGATAATGAAAATTGTAAAGAAAAATAATCTGGCTTTTAGCAAAACAAAAATAGTTTATGTAGTACCATTCGAGCTGGCTAATTGTAACATTTAAGAGCAAGTGATATTCCATGAACTTTAATTAGATTTGAAAAAAAAAAGAAAAAAATTCTAAATCGTCTTAAGAATACAAACGAACGGAGCAGAGAATACGCGCGCACAGTAATCACCGATTGAAAAGTCAAATAAAAAAAATATTTCTTTTGCACGTGATAAAAATAAAAATCGACGGCTGAGATTGCTTTTCCTTCACCTTCTTATAATTAAATCACACTAGTTGTATATAAAGCATCTTCTTCACTTCTCTCATACACAGCTCACAGCAGTTACAAGCCATAAACCTGAAAAAAAAAATATCTCCATCGATCGTCTCTTCTTCTAACGATCGTAGAATCAAGAAGAATCTCAGAACCTAGAAAAAACTATGCTTCTACGAAGCGCTTCGACTCCACTTCTCACCTCATTGGTCCACGTCTCGAGTCCAATCGAAACCGAATCTCTTCATCAGATCCAACGGCCCAGATCCATAATCCTCTCTTCCTCCTCTTCCTCGTGCTGTTACAGCCCGATGTCTATCCACTCCAGCGACGAATCTTCAAGGAGGATCAAAAGAACGGCGTCGGAAACCGATCTTAAACATCTGACATCGACTAAACCGTCGAGTAAGTTCCTCACCGGAGCTGTTATGGAGGATGTTGAGGAAGGAATCGGATTCGGGATTATACGCACTTCTTCATACGACGATGAGTTAGGGTTAAGCTGGGGTTTGGAGGATGAGGTTGGAGGCGGCGGTGGCGGAGGAAAGAGAAGAAGTGGAGGAAGATCTGACGGTGGTGATGATGGAGATGATAGTGCTACAGATGTTCATTATCGTAAGATGATTGAAGCTAATCCTGGAAATGGGATTTTTCTCAGTAATTACGCTAAGTTCTTGAAAGAGGTATACACACTTACTTACTCTTTTTCTCTTTACAGATCTGAAAGCTTGGAACTTTGGATTGGATTGTGATATATTTATTTTGTTTTGATTTTGAAAAAACAGGTACGGAAAGATTACTTGAAAGCAGAGGAGTATTGCGGGAGAGCTGTTCTGGTGAGTCCTAACGATGGGAATGTTTTAGCTATGTACGCGGAGCTTGTGTGGATGATTCATAAGGATTCGTCACGTGCTGAGTCTTACTTCAATCGAGCTGTTGCAGCTGCTCCTGATGACTGGTAACTTGTCAAAGCTCTCTTCTCTTTGTGTGGGGGCTTTTGTGTTTGTTTATAGTTTAAATTGTTTTGTGCAGTTATGTACAAGCTTCATATGCGCGGTTTCTTTGGGATGCTGAAGAGGATGAAGATGAAGAAGAGAAACACGAAGAAGTAGTTGAGCCTCAAACTTCTCGAATGGATTTCTTTACCGGACCTTTCCCTATTACGGCCATGTCTTAACTCTTAACTCGTGGTCTTGGGCGTCTTATAGATTTAGTTTAAACATGTTACGTCTATGATCTATCTAACCTTTTTGTTTAATGTGAATTTTTTAAGGTTGTCTCCCTTTCATGGGTGTTTTCTCTGCTTCAGTTTTTAGAATTTGTCCCAGTTGTAGTAGTCTTGTAGTAATACCACTGGAAGGTAAATAAGAATTGGAATAAAAAGTTTTGCTTTTGATGGATGCTGTGATATGTTCTTGACACAAATAGTTGTGTGCGTGGATCTATGTCTGAGGTTTCTTTTAATAACTGAAAGCCTATAGAACAATGGAGAACGACGACTGCTAGGTTTATATCCTTCTGATGCAAGAACCAGTATGTTTTAAAATGCTCCTTGTTTTTTTTTTTGCTCAGTTGATGCAGTTGCAGGACAATAAGCAAGCGCCTGAGCCCTCCAGTTTCCCTCTCAAGTGAGGACTAGATATAGGCCAGGTAAATACTCCCAGTCTGCTATGTTAGAAGGAAAGTAATTTAGTCTAAAATATACAATTTTTTTATTTTAGTTTTTGACATCAACATAGAAACAGATTCATATTGACTCTATGAACCAAACCGCCGGTAGTTCGTCATATTGACTCTGTGAACGACACAATTGTTTTCTGGCACTGCGTAAATATTTGTTCAAACTGTTTATTTGACCTCTTGACTTCGTTTAGATGTAATCTAAACAGGAAGAATTCACTAAAATGAGAGTGAGCTCTTAAATATAGGGTCCTCTTTTACCTGTTGAAAATGGGTGTTAGGAATCTAAGATGATATTAGGCCCATTCGTAGTTTGTAGAAAGCAGCTTTTTGGGTTAGTTGATATTAGGCCCAATATAGTCCAAAATTGAGATCGTACCTTATATATATCTAGTTGAAAACTTGAGAATCAAGATAAAAAAACAGTTTGCCTTTGTCCCTAAACCTAAAAGAGACTCTATCTAGGATCATGAAAAAACTGAAACAGCTCGTACCAGAGGATAACCAAAAATCCCAGAAGATCTTCTTATCGCTATAATCTCGAGTGTACCGTCCAAGTATGTAGCTAGGTTTCGTTGCCTATCGAAATCATGGGCATCAATACTTACCCGTCCATATTTCACTGAACTCTTTCTAACCAAGTCCTCGAATCGTCCACGGCTCTTGTTCACAGTTCATGGTTATGGAAAGTTATTGTTCTTCTCTACACCCCAGACTCCCAACTCCTCTGCTGTAGCCACCTGTTATAAAACTCATTACTCATATCATGAGGTAACCTCATCGCTCCACGGACTGGTATGTTGTAAATATAGGAATTGTGACTATACAGAGACGGTGATTTGTAATCCCGCCACTGGAGAGCTTCTTCCACTACCTAAAATTACGAACTTTGGATTATGGCATCCAGTAATTTATGGCGGGTATGATCCTACCGAGAAAAAATTCAAATTGTTGCGTACAGCAGCTTACTTCAACACAAACAAGGCTTGGGTTATGACAATTGAGACTGGAGAACTTTTATGGAGAATGATCGAATGTAAATACCATAATGTTCCCTTCCCTGATACTATCGGCACTCATCGTCATATGATTTGCATAGATGGGGTTTTGTATTACCTCGCTTGCATTGATTTCAGGACGGAGGAGTATGTGATAGTTTGCTTTGATGTTAAATCTGAGAAGTTCAACTTTATCAATATAGATTATGGTGAAAGCATGGGAAGAGGTTCTACTTTTATAAACTACAAAGGTAGATTAGGTGTGGTTCAGTTTACAGATTACAATGTACGAAGTATCCGCTTGTGGTTGCTAGAAGATGGTGCTGCTGGGATGATAAATAAATGGTCTATAAATATCTATGAACTGCCTATTTTTTGGAAACATCCATGTACTGGTAAATTTCAAATTGTTGGAATGACTCGTACGTGTGATATTGTCTTGTCGCCACGCAAGCTCTCGGACCCTTTTTATGTCTTTTACTACAATGTTGAGAAGAAGACTTTGGCAAGAAGCGAAATACAAGGGTTGCGAGAGTTGAACGGTCACCGTCCAGTTTATGTCTTTCAAGATTATGTAGAGGATCTTAAGCTTATGAAAAGTCTTTAATAGGGCGTTTTTTTTGTAATTCCTTCTTTTTTTTCTATTGGTTTTGAAGATTGTGTATTGAACACCTTTATCTCGACTTTGCTGGAGTTATTTTCGTTAAATATTCATGATATTGACTCATCTAGGTCTTGTTAACATTTTGCAAAACTTTTCGTTGAATAATACCGTCACTGGGCTCCACTATGAAGCAGGGGTATCAAGTAACCTATCTATCTATGTCCCAGACAAGAACGTATGGTAAGCATATATATAGTGTTATCAACGAACTGCAAGAATTGCGGACAGGAAGGTCATAGACGCCATTATTGTACAGAGCTGGTCACCAGTGCAGACAAATAATTTAAATGCAGGGTTTGTGGAGGGAAAGGCCATAACCGAAGAGCCTGTTTTAGTCGAAACCAATGATCACTGAAGGCATTTCCACTAGGTATCATCGATGTGGAATATGCGGTGAGAGTGGTCACAATATATAGTAGAACATGCTGGAAGCTGGCCAGAGTGAAACCCAGTGAGTGTGGCGATGAAGATGGTGCTGGTGAGAGAGCATACGCTTGTGGGTTATGCAAGGAAAAGGGGACATAGTGTAAGAACATGTCCAAGTAAACGAGCTTCATACAGTGATTAATTTTTGTTTGATACTTTGGTCAGCGCCACATAAACGGTCTCTACCACACAAGTTGTACTACAAAAGACCACAAACTTCCAAGGAGACTTCGACACGTGGCCTGTTGAAGTGAATCAGAAAACCATAGACTTGTTTTGTTTTCCACAACCAGTTACATTTCTCCCTTACTAATTTTAGCATGATAACTCCTAAAATCCCAATGGCTATACCAAAGTCCTTGGTAATTTCAGTGCTTCTTTCCTTTTGTGTCTTTCTTTCATATCAATCTAGATTTAACTAAACTATATTTATTTCACTCACTTCTTTGTCAACATATTATCTTCATTTTTAATAATTTTCAAAAGTTTGATTAATATGGGGTAGCTACGATATTCGATAAGACCTATATATGACATAGAGTTCTCGAAATAGCAAGTCTTGGAATTGCCAAAGTAAGAACCTGTAAAAAAAAGTAGTAGTCGTAATTTCGACACAGGTTATGGTTTAAATCTACAAAGTTACAATAGAAATTATGCTTCTTCTATTTAAGATAGATAGACATATATAGATATTTAGTTGCAAAAATGATTCATAAATATGAAAATTATTCTTTGAAGATAACTTTTTTTTCCTTTTTGTTTCAGTTTCAAACTAGTCTCAATCTACAGTCCAGCCAAGAAACATACTAAGGAAAAGACCAGAGGTTAAAACGACACATTATATGAAGCAAGTGAGATAGACAGAGATGATCAAATCAAATGAAATCAATAAACATCAATCACAGGGAAAGAGTGCTTAGAAAATTGATTTGTTTGAACTTTATTTAATTTGTTCTATACGTTACTTCAAAGTTTTTATTTCTTTTCTTTTCGGTAGTGTAAAAAGGAGAGAAAATAGAGTTGGCTATATGACTAAGTGAAATAAGAGAACCACAAAAAGCAAGCATGCCACGACTGTGGCATCAAGAAAGTAGCTTTGTTTTCCATCCCAAACTGTCGAAGGTCTCTCTTCTCCTACACATTAATCAAAGACACTTTCTCTCTCTCTCATCAATGTTCCTTTGAGACCAATGCTCCTCCTATTCTTCTCATATAAACCACATATCCTCTTCTCCATATCTGAACAATTAATTGATAGCAAACCCTAAAACTGAGAAGAGATTTAGAGAGAGAAAAATGGGTAGAGGGAAGATAGAGATAAAGAGGATAGAGAACGCAAACAACAGAGTTGTGACGTTCTCAAAGAGGAGGAATGGGTTGGTGAAGAAGGCCAAAGAGATCACGGTTCTTTGCGATGCGAAAGTTGCTCTCATAGTATTTGCAAGTAATGGTAAGATGACTGATTATTGTTGTCCTTCCATGGATCTTGGTGCTATGTTGGACCAATACCAGAAGTTATCTGGCAAGAAACTATGGGATGCTAAGCATGAGGTACTTTAATATAATCTTAAGTTTCTTTGTGATCAAACAAATATTCTATGACCAAAACCGTGAAATGGTGTAAGAAGCCTTGAATCTTCAACCCTAGATGTAGATCTACTCTAGTGTTTTGTCACAAAAACAAATATTCTATGCTAAATAACATGGAATCGATTATTTATTTTTATTTTCCTAAAATATGTCAAAAAGATAAACCATGAACCCTAGATGTAGATCTACAAAGTTTCTTTTGTGTGTTAAGCCTTCCAGGCCTCTTTATTGATTCTCTTGTACTTAACAAGATATTGAGCCACAAAACATGGAAGTTATTCTTTTCTTTCCATTTTTTTTCCTTTTTTTTTTCCTGGTTAGTTTTATAGATCTTGATGAATATATTCTAGAGTATATCTAAACATATTGCTTCACCAACTGTATTTTGATACCAACAAGACAAACTCTTAAGTGACTTAGATCCATTATGTAATTTCCGTATTAGGTTCATGATTATTGAGAAAGAAATATGGGATGTGATATTAATGGTGAGAATGTCTGAACAGTTTACCAAATTTACTTTTGTGATTTTCAAAACTAATTAAAAACTGGGAATTACTGTTGAATAAACTTCTTAAAACAGGTTTTAGTCAAAATGCTACATTTATTAAGTAGTTCTGACAATGATAGGTTTAGTTCTCACAAATGAGATAGATCTCTATACAGTAATAAGCTTTATAGAGTTGTATGCCATTTAAGTGACTGTCTAGTAATATCTGTGTATGTATGTGTTACTGCATATATATACTTTTTACATAAAGCGTGAATATATATATATGTACATATCTGCGTGAATCATGAACATATAGAGATTGTCATGCATAAACAGATCTGAGTCTCCAGTTTCTTATCCAGTCATATTTTATCTCTAATGTATATAGACAAGTGAATTTTTAGTTTGATCGAAATTCTTAAAAACCATTTTTGCTCATCTATTACACATCCAAATAATTTTGGTCTCCAGAACCTCAGCAATGAGATTGACAGGATCAAGAAAGAGAATGATAACTTGCAACTTGAGCTCAGGTCAATCTTCACCCTTGGCCATATCTTTACACTAGTATACATAAAACGCTTGGTCAAAGATGTTAAAGATCAATATAAATGAAAAAATGTATATAAATCGTGAATATATACAGGCACTTGAAGGGGGAAGATATACAGTCTCTCAACTTAAAAAACCTGATGGCGGTAGAGCATGCCATTGAACATGGCCTTGACAAAGTCCGAGACCACCAGGTATGAATATATCTATACATTCATTCATACATCTCTTCATACATTCATATTCATTAACTCTTATATGGTCTGTTTGTCTCAGATGGAGTATCTCATGACGAAAAGGAGAAATGTGACCATTTAACCAATTTTCTATACCTTACTATTTAGCCTTCAGATTGATTATTAATTAGTGCTTACAGTCACATCAAACATTTTCTGTGGCAGGAAAAAATGTTGGCGGAGGAGAATCGGCAACTCAGTTTCCAGCTGGTACATAAGAATAGTCATACATCCTTGAAGCCTTTAGCTTTATTGATTTGGTTTGAAACTATATATTAGTATGTTTGGTGGGTTTGATATATGCAGCAACAACAGGAGATGGCTATAGCTAGCAATGCAAGAGGAATGATGATGAGGGATCATGATGGACAATTTGGGTACAGAGTCCAGCCGATTCAGCCAAATCTTCAGGAAAAGATTATGTCGTTGGTCATAGATTGATCATTAGGGATTTGCAATCTCTTTTCCAATCTACTATCTATTTAGTGGCCCTTTGTCTTTATGAATGTGTGTGTCTCTATCAGACTTTTATTTAGCTTATGTGTGGTGTTCGCTTATAAAACCTCTATGTATTTGGTTGTGTTGTATGCCAAACTAAACTTTTGAAACTATTTTAATTATTGCATGTGTTTGAAAACTAATTATTCCTTGCCAAGTAATACATGATTCGGGAGTTTTTTTTTGAAAAGTTATGATTGGCCTCGGTGCTAGAAGATTTTTGGATCACATCTATACTATTATTTGTTAAGGACCATTATCTAATAAGTCATAAGTATATAATGTAATTATGGTTTAGGAAAAGATGCCTTGAGAGACTATAAATTCTTAGCTTTTAAGAGTGATCAAAAACAATGTATTAAACCGAAAAAGTCTCAAACTATATTTTAAATGTAATATTATTACATGTAAACTGTTCTGTTCACGTTTGTGTCGTATACCAATATATTTATTCCCTAAAGAATCTTTTTAAAACAGAGAGTGGTGGAGAATCAATCACACATGCACCCTCATGTTTAGCCTTCTCAACCAAACGGAGTGAAGAATCATTCGAAGCATATCAAACGGTTGGGACGGTCTATTGATAACAAAATGTCTCTGGACCTGCAAAACCCTTCTCTGCAACACCTTGTAGCGTCTCAACGACACATTCTTTAGTATCGTTTTGATCTCTGGGATCTTCTCAGAGGGGACATGAATAGTGAACTTACTCCAATCAAGAACGTCTGAGAAGGGCAAGGCGTAGTGATCAGAGATGATGACAGGGACACAACCTAAGTTAATGGCTGCTACAACTCGAGGGCTAGCCACTTCGAATCCACTAGGACAGAGACAGAACCTTGTCTTGGCCATGAGGTTGAAGTAATCTTCCTTCGTTGCTAAGTACTCATGGACTTGGACCTCGTCGTCTTTGTCTTTCCAATGCTGCAGTAGAATCTTGCGGATATGGCCGTGTACGCGGCCTGCAAAGAAAGCAAGGATGGGTCTGTCATGGCCAGAAGAATTGGAAAACCTAGGTGGGCCTAGTTGGCCCACGGGAATGTTGATCTCCGGGATTGAGACATCTCTTTGGGGCATGAAACCTTCTGAGGTGTTGGCGTTGCAGAGAACTCTTATCATGTTTTTGAGCAGCTCCGGGTTCGATCCCGACACTTCTGGTGCCTGCAAGACGCTTATAATGTTGCGTGTAAGACACGATAACTACAGAAGTATAAACTATTATTACAGAGAGGATGAAAGCAGTTTTTTTAATAACAAAAAAAAGTCTGCAGCAATAATTAGTACTCCCTCAGTTTCAATTTAAATGTCTTTGTAAAAAACTTGTTTGTTTCAAAATAAGTATTGTTTTATAATTTCGATGCATAATTAATTAAATTTATATATTTTTTATTTTTTATTAGTTGAAATATGGTTAGAAACTTAGGTGTATAGGTAATTGTATTTTTATTTTAAAAATATGTAAAATTAAATGTTTTCATAATCTGTGTGTAAAAATCTAAAATGACAATTAAAGTGAAACGGAGAGAGTATAAGTTTTCTAAAATAAAAACAAATTATTATAAGTTTTCTCAAAAGAAAACCCAATTTCTACAAGTGTCTCTAAAATTATTTAATATGATACTGTAAAAATAAAGGTAGTAATTAAATATATATATTTATATATTTAACTTTACGATAAATATAAAATTTTGAGAAAAATAGATCAGTTTTTAACAATGGGAAAAAAAACTTTATGAAGAAAACGAACCCAATCATGGCAAGAGACAAAGAAATGGTCGGCTCCGAGGCTTCTATTCCAATAAGGATACTTGTGAGCCACGACACTGACGTAGTCAAGAAACACTTTATGAAGTTGTTCTCTCGAGTATGTAACGAGCGGGTGGTATAGGTACTCAACAACATTGGCGACGCTAATCGGGAGGAGGAAAGTGTGAGCCTCGTCAGGGTGGCTAGCCGCGAATGGGCTCATCCCTCTCTCCATCTCGTCCACGAATTGGCCTTCGATGCTGTATATGTTGTTCATTGGACCCATGTGTACTAACGGTGTCTCTCCTTCTCTATACACCCACACTTTGAATCTCTTTTGCATCTCTATATGGCTTCTGAACAGTTCCATAAAGAAAGTGTTAGTTGGCTTGAGTTGAGTTAGTTCATAGGAAATAGTAGTATAATTTTATTCTTAAGTATTTATTTGGGTTCTCAATTGGTAGTATTTGAAATTTGCACTCGATCAAAATTCTCATGTACTTAAGTAATGAATTCTACGTTGTTTAAGATAATAAAATGTGAACAATATATTCTATTTGGCAACGTGCACAGAAACCTGATTTAAAAGTCAGTGAAAAGTACTACTTAAGTTGCAATTCGAAGGTAACCGAGACATGTGAGACTACAAATACCAAAGCAAAGCTTTAAGTGTGCGCTACGTTTCGTGAAAATAGTGGTATTTTCGTTGCTAAGTTGACTCTATACTACACAATAAAGTACGTACAATCATACTATCATATTATAAGAATAACCATTTAGTCTATAAATTTACATTTATCAATAAACTGAATGAAGTTTGCATTAATTTCCGATGTTTTTGTAGTGTTTATAGAGTTTCTGTAAATAATTCGAAAAACTATTTAAATGCAATAGTTCAACTTTCCTATTTGATTTCTTTAGTTTACATTGTGTATATGCCTTCATTTACGTGCGTGCTAATATAAAAAAAAACAAACTATTTACTATCAAAAGAAAGAGTATATACTAATACTCCACTGCATTAGCATTAATTAGTACTAGTATTTAGGTAGATCGGTCTCCAGTTTAACGAGATGAAGAGATCTAAAACGAGGAAGAATTAAAACTAGACCCAATCGCTTCGTTTCCCAAAGCAAACGAATTAGTAAACCAAGAAAATCGAATTTGTACAAATTTCCACTATTAAAATATATCCGAAGAGCTAAATACATACATATTTATAGCATTTGAATAGTTCATCATAAGACTTTATAAAGTGTATGTAATGCGTATGAAAAGTCATTTTTAGTGAAAATCCAAATGAGAAAGAACTATGGAGAGATTAAAGGGTCACTAATTAAATGATAATTGATACTCCTATTGTACACTTACGAATACACCTAGGAATTTATAAGAAACTAGTAAAACGACAGTTATGTTAAACCGAAACTGATAACGTAGCAAATGTCATATCTTTAGCTTAAAGTTAGACCCATTGGCTATTTTCGTCGAAAAACCTCCAATTCGAATTTATTTTCGGTCAATAGTACTTAATTATTTTGACTATATAGTTTACTGGTCAGCTCTAATTAATTATATACTAGTTTAAAAAAAGAGAAAAGAAAGAAAAAAAGTAACAGGGAGAGAAGGAAAAGAAATTTACTGATGAAATGCATAAGCGTTTCTGTAAACGGTTCCACGAGGAACAAAAGATTCTTCCTCCACAGATGCATACTTCTTCAACCTCATGGCTTCAAGTATTGCCGCTCTTGATTTAGCTAAACCTTCCTCCTTTATATTCCTCTTCTTTTGTTTCTTTTATCATAAAATAAGTACGTAGTTCAACAAGAATAACTGAATAAAATCATTTGGATTAGTTAGAAAACTGATATCAAACCTTTTGAGCACTCGAAGTTAATGTGACGTTTGATGAAGGAATGCTAAACTCCATGGACATGGACGGTGAAGGAGACGGTGCAAGAGATGTAGCATGGGAAAAAGATGAGAGAGTGATCGCGTTTAGGTTTGGGGAAGAGTGATGTTGATAAAAGAGGAGAATGATCAGAAGAAGAGTAGCAGTAGCTAGAGAGAATTTCATAGAAACGAAATTTGATTGTATCATTTTGTTTGCTTTAGAGCAACATTATCGCCTGTCTTTTAGCCCATTTCTTCCTTTTATTGGGTCGAATTTAAATCAAAAAGATTAAGAAACAAAGCAAACGTACCTTAATTAAGGGACAAATGGACTCGTCTTTAGCCAAAGAAAGAAGCCATGTGTCGGCGTCTGGATAAACCTCAATAATATATGTTTTTCCTTTTTTCTTTTTTTTTTCTTCATCTTTGTTTTCTCCGTCTCGTGTTCTTTCTTCTTCTTCTATCTCTTTTCAATCGGTTCCGTTTTGGATGATCCGAAGCAGAGTTTGTTGAAAACTGTGTGGGTAGAGGAGAGGTTTGGTGTTTCAACCATTTCGGCTTATCTATCTGTCGATTCCTCTCCAAGCGAAACGGTTCTCTCCCTCTCGGTTGCTCTGCTATCCACCACGACGTCACCCGCGGTGGCTCTGGTCAGCGATCCTTCAGTCATCGATGATCTGATCTCTCTCTCGTGCTTTCAGGCATTAGAGCCACAGCAAATCAACCTATAATAATATTAAATTTTTTTGCTAAGAGACACAGTATAAGTTCCAGCTATAATCTCCATTTCGTATAACGTCTCTTACAGTTGTCTCTTAAGTAACATTAATTAATATAATAAGCTAAGGGACTTAGATTTGTATATAGCAATAATGATGCTCTTACTATTACTAGTTTCTTGGGATGAGATGATGCACATTTGGGGCATATATTTATGTATTAGAGGAAGAAAATAATTTTAAAATATAATATCATTTAGAATTAACTCTTTAGATGTTATTAAAATGAGAGAATCCAATAGAGTAACAAACCAAAACAATTTAATGTAAAAATAGAAATGAAAAAAATATATTAGAAAGGATACCGAAAACTAATAGAGTTGTTTTTTATTTGAGAAGAAACTAATAGAGTTATTGAGAGGCTAATAACATTAAATTTGTATTTATTGCTTTGGAAAATGCTTACCCGCATCTGATATTTAATGTTTCAATTTCAAAAAAATCCGCGTTTCGCATTGTTTAATACCATTAACAGCTATCAAACTGGTTATCTACATACTGCTAATTAGTCTGCTATAACCGGTTAGAGGCAGGATATTTGAATTTGCATTGGTTTAGCATCGGTTCTAAACCGACATAAAATTTAACGTTAATTGAGCCAAAATTAAGTGTGCATTGTCAATGATTTGCATGCACCAAGTCTCGCGGCAAGATCACCAAGGCATGTGGCTTCCGGAATCTGAAAAGGGTTTACGCAGTGCCGTGAATATTAAGGCAATCATTTGATTTTAAATAATAGGGAAAGTAGTAAAAACTAAAAAGAATATTAGTGTTATACTGATATTTTAATATAATTTGAAAAATAGACAATTGGCATTTGTTATTTTAAATTTTTAGGTTTTTAATGGAAAAATAGAAAAAATTGTATTGGAAAAATTAGTACTTTTAGTTTTTTTTAGTTATTTATAAACCTAAGTTATACATAGAAATCTTTTACCATTAGTAAAAGACAGAAGTTTAAATCCATAGCGACAAATAAGAATATAGAGAGATTTGGTTTTTAAAAGAAGGTTTAAGCCTTTAGGGTGTGAAGGATTATTCCTATAAGAAATATTATGAATGATTATAACAGAAAAAATGGAATGATTGATAAAAGGGAATTAATTATTAATGGAATAGTGAACTCCACACATTTCAGTCATTCAAGAAAGTTTAGATTCTTGAATAAATTGAATAGATTTTTAAAAAATGATTTACTTTTGTTTCCTTCCAAAAACAAAATAGGTGTTGTTGTTAAAAAGTAATTCACAACAAAGGGTAAATATTTTATGAAATCTCATGGAATGAGCTATTCTATATAATTTTATTCCCAAAAAAATATTTTAAGTCGTAAAACATCTGCATCAATGAACCCCATGAAAGGTTCACACAGATTTCCAAAAAAAAAAATTAAAATAATGAATAGTATTGAACCCCATCTTTTTCGAGGTTTTTTCGGTGAACCTTTATCCAAAGAGTTCAACACTGTTTATGACATGTGTCGGCTATCCATTGATTCGATTATTATTATTATTTTTTAAATCAAACAGTAAAAAAAAAATTTAAAAACATGAATCCCAAGAATGGTTCACTGACGAAGATGATCTTAGTATTTTTTTCCTAGGGGCTATATTATCAATTGGCTTATGTGATAATCTATAAATGTCGAGCCCCAAAATTTACTGATATGAGAGGGGGCTAAGGTCAGTGCCAAACGTCAAAACTAAAAGGGTAGGCACTAGGGCTGGGCATTTTATTCGTTAAATTTGATTCGATTCGTTATTCGTCTCGATTCGATTCGAAAATTCCGGATATCCGTAAACTTTTGAATCAAAGCAAATACTAAAAATCAATATCCGTTAAAAGCGAAGCAAATCACAAATATTAAAATTTTGGGAAGCGGATATCCGATCCGATCCGATCCGGAAATATATAAATATATGTATATTTTGATTATATTTAAAATTTTAAATGTATAAAATTATTATTATAGCTTATGATTTAACTAATTAGATTCACATTATTACTTATATAAAATTATTAGATAAAAAGAAGAGAAAAATTTATAAAAAAATCTTAAGTTTTGTGTTATTATAGTTGTTAACTTAAACATATAAAATTATAAAATATGTAAATTCATTACTTCTTTATTTTTTATTTTATATATCATGTAAAAAAAATTTACAAGATAAATTTATATAAGATTATTTGTAACGGATGAGATATTCGTAAGTATTCGTAAATATCCGCAAATATCTGTTTATTTTCCGGATATCCGTTTTTCCGGATATCCGTATTTTTCCGAAGCAAAGCAAATACCAAAATCAGATATCCGTAACATACGAAGCAAATCACAAATACCTTCAAAAATCCGGATATCCGATCCGTGCCCACCCCTAGTAGGCACGCCCGGGGTTTAGGTCCACAAATTTCCAGAGTCAAGCTTTGGTCTTTTGTTTTCACCTCATCAGTCAGCCGCTACTAGAGTCTAGAGCATTACAACTGATACTGTATAACATAGTAAAACATATGTTTACAGCAAAGCAGATAAACTCTGTATCAAAATTTACTGTCCTCTGAAAGTTCAAAAAACAAAAACTTGCTGTCCTCTTATCGATTCAGACTAGCACATGCTCTGAAAAATTCAATTATTCAAATTTTAACAACGAATGGGTTATTACTATTTCTTTTCGCCTGATAAAAACACACTAATAATTTTTAAATAATCTTCAAAAGAATTACAAAATACATCATGGTTTAACAACCAACATGGTCACGCCAGTCCAAGAACAAAAGAGCAGCTGCATAGTGAGACAAAGCACCCAACAAAACAAACACATGAAAAATCTGATGACTATGTCCCACACGATCAAACCATCCAGGTTTAAGCCTCTCAGGCACTCTCCCTACATAGAACCCTGTCCCAACTAGATAGAACACTGCCATCCCAAGCTCGTACACTAACGTCACGTTCCTTTGCGGGTTTCCCCAGTTGACCACTAGCGCGTGGACAGCTGGCACGATCCCGAAGAGCCCCATGGAGGCAAACAGCAAAGCGCGAAAACCTCGGTACTTAGGAGAGGAAAGTGATGGAGTGAAGAGTGTGATGATGGTGAAGATTCCCATAGAGGTAATGCCTGCGAGGTAGATGAAGTACCAACGAGGAGTGCATTGGAAGATGTAGTAGATTGGTGGGAAGAAAGAAGTGATGATCATGGCGGTGATGCCGGCATAGTCTATGCGGAGGAGGAAGACGTTTAAGTCTTTCGAGTGGCAGCAGAAGAGGTGGCAAATACTGCTTGAGAGTAGGCAGAACATTGAGCCTCCTAAGAAGACGAAAAATGGCCATCTTGTTACATTCCCTGGACTCTTTGCATCCTATACAATCATAAACATTGATAATACTAATCATAAGTTTTAAGAATAACATTTTTATTTAGAGCTTTAGGAACAATTAAAACTGTTTATAGGAAACAAACAATTTAAATATAAGTTATACTATAGTTTATGTTCTCTTCACATCTCGGTTGCTTTCAAATATTCTTTCAATATTTTTTTTTTTTTTTGTCAACATTCTTTCAATATTTTAATATTGAGTTTATTTCTATTCTAGCAGCCACTTTTGTTGACTTTGCTTGAAACAGAATAAATATCTATATATATAAGTATTAAACTGTAGCTGTAATATTTTTTCAAAGATAGGTAACTCATCTTT
Organism: Eruca vesicaria subsp. sativa; assembly: GCA_932364175.1. Lineage (NCBI taxonomy): Eukaryota > Viridiplantae > Streptophyta > Magnoliopsida > Brassicales > Brassicaceae > Eruca > Eruca vesicaria. The sequence continues at coordinate 67,055 of CAKOAT010424043.1, read as the reverse complement.
TAGATTCACACTGATTTTTCATATCTCAGTGAAATCACAACTAATATATCCTTTCATAATCATCACAGCAAAACCGACATCAATGATTAGTTCATTAGAAAATAAAGATAACTAATATATCCTTTCATAATCATCACAGCAAAACCGACATCAATATGACTAGTTCATTAGAAAATAAAGATATGTTAAATGTTTTTTTCTCGGGCTTTTTTGCTCAATAACCAAAAAAAAAAAAATTATTAAGTTTTTTAGAGAGAGGGGAAGAGAGAGATAGGAAGGGGAATGAAGAGAGAGGGGGTATTTTTAGTTAGATAATAAATTTTGGTTTTTTTTTTGGTTATTTCACCCAATTTCCTTTTTTCTTTATGTCAAATGTTAGTCAAGACTCAAAACCAAGTAGGTATATCTATTTTTATAAGATACATCCCACTTGAATGATTCAAAATAATTTATATAGTGGTTGCATGTGGATCTCGAGAGACTAAACAGAGATTCAGTATGAACATCTGGTTATACACAAAAAGATTATATCAGTTAAAGGAGACGTACCACGGGGAAGAATTTGTCGTGATGAATAATGTTGGCAACCGTTAGTCCCACAAATAAAATGAAACCAAGTAAATGTCTGTCAAACCAAAGAAAATTGTTTCATCAGAACCAAATAAATATGATAGAAACTGAAATTAGAACTTTAACATAAAGTAAAAATTACTAACGTCCAAACGTTGAGGGACTCATTGTGAAAACTGAAGACGCTGAAGAGAGCATCTCTAATGGACCATTCAGCTCTGTAATAATTCAATATAAATTCGTTATCCTTCATGTACTCTGGAAGCTCACTATACGACATCAGTTCTCGTCGTTTTCTTCTCTTCTGCGATTTCCTTTTTTTCGGACCGCTGCTTCCATCTCCAGGAACTATTTTGCAACCGCTGTTGCCGCACGACACCGTTTCTGGTTCATCCTTCGGACCATCTCGGTCCATAGGAGCAATATGTAAGACAAAAGTACTTGGTTTTTGATCCAAAGATCAATGGAAAAGAAAAGAAGGTGAGAGAAGATATGAGATGAAAGGAAAATATACAAATGAAAACGATTAATTTATTAGAATGTGAATTAAAGTTTTAGGAGTTGGGGGAGAGAAATAAGGAGAGAAGATGGGAAATGCAAAGGAGACAGCTACAACATTTAAAGAAACTTTAGAATGTAGGTAGAAGTTGGTATCGTGTTTTCATCTTTTGGTTGTTAGTTAGGTTATCAATAAATTCTTCTTACTTTGTTTCTCCTTTTTTTTCATTTTTTTATTAATTTTATACGAAGAGTGATTTTTTTTTTACACTACAATGTTTTCTAGATACTCGAAATCTTTTGAGTACGAACAGAGTAAATCTATGAGATTTTAAGACCGACCGACTCAGATTTTACCACCGGTTTGTGCTTTTTATAGACATGAGTAATAATTGCCTTGTACCCACCGGATGGTCCTGATCGTTTTGGGGTTTTACAAAGAAACAAGGTAAATAATTAAAATAGTACTCTTTTGGTTGGTTTTATAACTTTTATTCAACAACAAATTCTCTGTGAATTAAAATTTGCTTAAGATTTGTTGTTTACTTGACTTTAAATATTGAGTATATTAGAACGTATGCAGTTTTCTTCAAGTATGGAGAAATAACATCCAAAGTATAAAGTTTGATATTAAAATAAATTGTAGGTTTATAATTGACTGAGGAATGAGGATAGATTATGTGAAACTACTTTTGATCAAGTAGTTGACAAAAGAATAATGATGAGGGAAACATTCATTGCAGTATTTCACATCTTGCTTTTTTTAAAAAAAAAATCTAATGAAAATATAGTAGATGGAAGTTGTTGCATAAACGATTTTACATTTGCTAATAATAGTTGTTACAAAAGGTTCTTGGTGTCATCTTCAGCTAGTTGCCACTAGAACGGATCACCTTGTAAATGCCTGCATAAATAGTGAACCGAGAGGCGAGAGTTAATCAGTTAGATGCATAAAAAGAAATTAGTAAAGTTAATCATCAATATAATTTATTTGGAAAACAACTCAATCATTGTTATAACTAGATGAAAAAAAAAATTCACAAAGAATTGTAAACATCTAACATGTAATTTATTCATATTGCGCCTATAAATCCCCAAGAATAAATGTAGTCCACGTATAAATTATCTCTTCAAATATGTAAATAAACTCAAAAATATAAATTCATATCCATGTAAGTGTAGAAATAATGTGACTCAGTTTCATTTCAGTCCCGTCCTCATACCACCCGACCGCTGCTGAGAAAGTTACGAAAATTGTTAGATACTGACATGGTTACTGCTTTTGGTTTTAAGATTTGTTTGTGCTAAAGCCTTTTTGGGAAAACAGTAACAAGGAAAGGCTAATCGGCCTTCCAAGTTTTCCAAAGGGGATAACTCCCGAAACACCCAATCAGAACCAAATTAGGTTTCTTGATTTATTGGAAAATAAGTAATAAGATACTAACTAATATAGCATGTCTTTGCTAAATATATTTGAGAAGAAAATTACATTAGCTTTCAAAGGCTACTAGCTCTTCTCAGCATCTTTAGCAACCCATAATCTAGGATAACTGCTATGTGTTGGCCTAACTAATATAAGAAAAAAGCTTTCACAAGTTAAGTAGATCAAAGTGGGTGTCAAAAAAGACAACCATAAGGAGAGTTCGGTATTTCCTGAAACAAAGAAACAAACCAAACCATGTGGTCTAAGAAAAAAAAAATAGTTTACATTTCGTACCAACCATCATTGTTGATTGGGGATGTGTGTTGGCTATGGTTTTGGAATTCCACATTTTGAGAAACTCTAGTTTCTTCGAGGAATCACGAACATCTGAATCAACGGATGCGTGAACCACGTTTTTGCTCGCTAAGGAGATTACGTCAGTGCGTGAATAACTCCGGTTACTTGTTTTGCAAGCTGTCCTTTTCTTTTGTGCGAACTCTGTCTTATTCTATAGTCGTTAGAAACTAATGCAATGTATTAGTTGTAAGATACGAACTAAAAAGGAAAAAACAGGTTTAAAGTACTAACCGAAAGGATAAAATCAGGTATTAGGTCAAAACCAGTGACAAATTAATGAGAGATTTAAAATTAAACGAAAAAAATCTGAGACAAAGATATTGTGCCATAATTAACTGAGGGAATTTATGAAATATAATAGCAAACTAATCCAAAAACATAGGTTCTCTCAGACAGTAGTAGAAATTGAAACTCAAAACATTGTTTAAAGATGAACCAAAAAAGATTAAAGTAAAGAAGTGAAGCTCTTAAGCAGCACCCTTTCCCTTCTTCTTCTGGATCTTCTTCTGGTAGAACTCTAACTCTTTGCCTTCAAGAATGTATCTGCACAACCACCAATAACAAGTTAGATACAACGAACTAATAAGATTTCCAACAATGACAAAAATAAATCAAGGAGAACGAAATGATTACCCATCGGCACGTCCGCACTGGCCAGGCCTTGATGAGATGCAAGCCAACAAACGACCACTGGCAAACTGGTCCTCAATGTGGGAATCAAGACTGCGACCCTCTTGACGGCTCTCGATCTTCCTCAAGACATGGTTACTCTTCTTGGTCTCCTCAGGAGCAGCAGCAGCTGCTGCAGCTTCTTCACCTTCCTATAATATTTAAAAGTATCGATCATAACCTTTCATTCTACTCAACAGATTCAACCACCAAACAAGTTACAGAAGCGAATCGTTACCTCTCCGTCCTTCTTGGCGGCAGCAGAAGCAGCAGCACTCTTCTTCTTGCGACCAACCTCAACTCCATAATGCTGCAAGTACCACTGCTTGAAAGGAGCAGCATCAACCTGAACAATAGCACTCTTCACAAGAGTCTTGGTACGGACAAGCTCGTTGTTGGAAGCATTGTAGACAACGTCAAGAACCCTAGTCTTGCGAGTAACAGACTCACTTCCCCAGGAGTAGTTACCGGTATCGAGCCTCAACGCACGCCACTTGACGTTACCTCCACGGACTCTGATTCTTCTCACCGTCTTGTTGCTTGACAACTTGGTGTTAGCTGGCTGCCTTCCCATCTCGTACCTAACAAAAAAACAAAAGGGTTTTAAATAAAAATATAAATAACCGCACCATAACCGTTACAAACAATATAGAACATTAATAAAATCAAACAAGGCACTAGCTACAACCACACTAGTGTTCATGATATTAGTAATCACAAGTTCTAAGAGATTTAATAGTTTAAACGTTCAGTAATCAACGGATTAATAGATCAGAGCCAATAATAATGTTTCGTACTATGACTATAGTTCCCTAATCACAAGTTCTAAGAGTTTCAACGTTCAATAATCAATGGATTAACAGATCACAACATCGCATAAGCTTAAGCTAAAACGTTCAGTTATCTTAATCGATTGAATACAGAGCAGTAGTGATAACATTTTCGATATAGATCTGAAGATATGAAAACGAAAGCTTACTTTCGCTTCTTCCTCCATTGCTTCTGCTTGCCTCCAGTGGCACGCCTCTTGTGGATGGAGTCACGAGAGATACCTAACAAACAAACAACATGTTCGATAATCAGATTCTAGCTATCACGAAATGGAATACTGTAACCACAGAAGAGAAGTGAAGAGATCATCGATATGAATAGAGCAATCGCGAAGAAGATTATCGTACCCATGGATGTTGCCTCTTCCGCGAGATGGAAGTTCTCAGCTGCGCCGGTTACGAGTTTGGAGAACGAAGGAGAGAAGAGCTTTTAAGAGAGCTTTTAAAAGGGGGGACTAAGGAGTGTATAAAACCCTAGTTATCACGTACCCTACTTTATAAGGCTTTTTATTGGCCCATCCAATTAATTGGGCCCATTATATATAGTACTTAAATTTCTAATTAATTGAGCCCATATCCATAGGACTTTGAATCATCGTTGTGCTTTGGTGAAAGTGGATTTACTCTGTTTTTTTTCTTCTAGAAAGGTTGGTTTACGTATGTTACTCGAGAGAAAATTCTACCAGCTCTCTAGTGATACATTTGTGAGTTGTTTCCAGTCGTATCCACCTGCTATATCATGTTATTGATTTTTTGTGTATCGGCTGTCCATTTCAACTAGATTAAGTGTTGGTTAGACGAGTTGATTTTTCGGAGAAGACTTTTATTTGTCCGGGCCGACCATATCATGTTATTGATAGACATGTCAATCTCTATTTATTGATGAAATAGTAGTGAATTAAGATTTAAGTCTTTGGTACTTTAGGACAGATTGACCTTTTGCTTTATGGCTAGTAGCTTGAGAAATAGAGAATCATGATCATTCAACGAAGGTGGTCTTGGTGTTTTATTAGATGGTATTAACTAGTATCTTTTATTGAAATTATGAAGAATGCCTGATACGTATTTCTCTCCCTCACCATACCACCTTTTAACATTCATGATCTGATCTATCTTGTGACATTAGGCTGTGTAGTTGATACATACATTTGATAGGCAGTTAACGAGGGATACTTTGCATGGACCTGGAAGATTCTTCTCTTGTCCTAACTGATCCATTGTCACATCAGTGAAGCGACCATATGGTTTTTAAAAGGAACCGCTGAGAACGACCATTGTGATATTCAATGTCAGGATCAAACAGATATGTGTATTCGGGGAGCGGCTAATGTAAATTTGCAACCGTTCTTAAATAATTCGTTTCAGGATGCTGTTTGGAAACTTACTTCTGGTAGTTATTTGTTAATTAACAATTTCCAGGTAGCCTGGAGTTAGTTAGTTTTGTCCATGCATTAACATTTGTTGATAGTAACAGTTCTATTTTTAGCAAGACACGGTTCTCCTCCTAAAGCAGAAGGGTTTTAGTTTTCTTATTTTTATTTTAATATAGTATTTGTTTCTCTACAAATCTCTCAAGTCTACACAAATCTTATATTGCCTTTACTCAGATTCCTCTGTGTTCTTTGATAAATCTCTTAACCCACCTCTCCTTTAAATTTCTAGAATTTGAGAGAAAATATGGAGAGAAATGAAGTAAGGGAAGGGCATACAGCTATTGCAGTGGACAGAGATAAAACAAGCATCCAAGCTCTTAAATGGGCTATAGAGAATCATATACCCGAAGGAGAAACATTAAAACTTGTTCATGTCATCCAAAGATCTTCAAATGGACCTAATACAGATGATGAATTGTCTGAAAGAGAGAACAATGATAGACGACGCTTTCTTCCCTTGCGTTGTCTTTGTATGCGACGAAATGTAAGTTTTTCAGGTCTGTCTTCTTTACCTTTTAAACATGTCTTTTTGTCTCACTGATCATCGATATGTATATTTTCAGATACACACCGAAGTAGTTTTGCTTGATGATCAGGATGTGGCCAAAGCATTGATAGAATATATCAGCCATAACTTTGTTTCTACATTCTTCATAGGTGCCTCGTTGAAGAAGAGCATTACAAGGTTACAAACTTATTTCTAAATCCGTAGGGTCGGTTCTGAGATTTTGGAGGTCGTAGACGATTTAATATGGATTTAAATAAAAAAAATTTAAAATTAATTTGGGAGAGTTCTTCAAAAATTTTGGGGGCTATATACCTATATTCAGGACTGTCCCTGATTAATTGTTTTAATATAGAAATTTTCTAATTGGATGATCTTGATTTGAAGGTTGTTCAAGGTTGATGACATTCCAAGTAATGTAATGAGATGGGCACCAGATTTCTGCACTGTCTTTGTAATATCAAAAGGAAGACTATCAAGTGTACGTTCAGCCACTAGGCCAATACCTCTAGCCTTGCCATCTCCTTCTTCAGGGACTGCACCATTGTCACCACTCAGCAACAGCGACGAGCTTCCCTCTGAGATGTCATTGTCAAGAGAAGACGACGTTTTCTTTGAGGAGTTCCCATCACTAGACAAAAGTTCTAGTATGAACACTAGTGGCAGGAGCAGTACAGATAGTTTGGCTCTCTCCTTCTATAAGAAACTTGGAGCTCCTCCACCGATGTTGGAGATTCCTAGATTATTCTCTAGTCTGGATGATGAGAAAGCCATGCTTTCGATGTATCTCAATAGTCCTTCTGATGAAAAGAACTGTGCATTGCCTTCGTCACTACCACCAAGGGATGATGCCGAGGATGAGAAGAGAAGGTTGAAGAAAGAGCTGAAGGAGACAATGAATATGTACCACTCCGCCTGTAAAGAAGCCCTTGTGGCAAATGAGAAAGTAGCCGAGCTCGAGATGTGGAAAAAGAAAGCAGAGAAAAGGCTTCAAATGGCTGAAAAAAGAGCAACAATGGCCATCATGGAGATGGATAAGCTAAAACTTGAGGTAGAGATGAAGACGGTGAGAGGGAGAGGAAGTGATGACAGGAAGGTTGGTTTGGATGATGTTGGAGGGTCTCATATAGTGGTTAAGTATGAGAGCTTGGTCCATATTGTAGTTGTTATATTCTTCTTCTGTTTCTATTTCACATTCAGATAGTTCTATCTTTCTTCTTGTTATTGGAGTTGGGTGATAGAGTTTGTCATGATATAATTTCCTCAAGGACAAGTTGCTCTCGTACATTCTCTTGTATAGTTCAATCATATTTCATTTGTTTACTCTTCATAATGATACTCTTACAAGCAAAATCTTGCATTACATATTGATATTTCTTTGTTAATTGTTGTTTCATACATGGTTGAGTTACTCTCCTATCTTACTTGGTCTCGCCTCACTATAACACTCTAATGTCAGATTAGAGGCATCTTCATCTGTAAATTTATTGATGACATCACAATCCACTTTAAACTTCTGGCTTGCTAAAGTTTAGAGATGTAGCAGTGTTTAATCAATTTTTACATACCATTTCAGGTGACCTAGTACTTCCTCCTTACAACATGCAAAGTTTGGTGGCTTCCGACAGTTTGCAAAACACATGTTTCGTGCAATAATTCAGGCTATGTACTGATATGAAGGTTGAAACCCATCTGCCATCTCCAAGCTACGTTGATTTTTTCTAGTAATAACAATGCTCTTAGTTGTTTAAAAAAAAAATCTAATTAAAAGTCAAATTAACAACAATACTCATGTTATAATAAGCAACTGTTTTGGATTATTCAATTTCGTTAAATTCCACTTGTATTCCGTTGAATACATTTAAAAAAATGATGATGAAGGAGGTGAGATCTGAGTGGGTCGAGTCAACGGCTCAAATGCCCTTACTCAAAAAATTTAAATCACTTATATCCTCCACTAATCTTCATACCCTCCACTATTTAATGAAAATCCCAAATAAATCACTCTCAAGCGATCAAAACTAAACAAAAACCTCCCCCCTATGGATCAGTGAACCCATGGGTAAATATCTAAATTCTATATGTTTCAAATTCGAAAAAAAAATATTTTAAAATCGTTTTTTAATCATATTTTGATGATTTTCGGAAAAATATGAAAAAACAGTTTTTTGATTTTTGAAATATTTTTATCAAATTCTATAAATCAAGTAAAAAATATTGACGTTTTCAGTTTAATTTTATGATTTTTCGTTTGACATATAAAATTAAAAGAAAAAAGTGAGGACATTTGAGCTTTAAATTTTCCAAATAAGGGCCCTTGAGGCAATTACTCGAGTGGGTCTGTCTCTGACCGTTCCAATTCATTTCATTACACCGAATCAAACATCCCATCATCAACCATTCTTCTTCCTCTGATTCTCCACAAAAACCCTAATCGTAAGATTAATTTAAGATTAGTGGAAACAAATAATAATTATCAAAAAGGTCAAAGGTCAACCCCATGATATCTTAAAAATCGTATTGAATCACGATCCATCTCGAGAAAAACACAAAAATGTCGTCGGAGATTGAAGTTGTGGAAGAAATCGAATCCAATCCAAACGAGAACAACGAATCCAATCCCAAACCGATCGAAGACGAGAGCTTGAAGAACGACGTCTACACTGCCTCGGCGTACGGTGATTTGGAGAAGCTTCATAGATTGGTAGAGTGTGAAGGCTGCTCTGTTTCTGAACCCGATGGTCTCGGCTACTATGCTCTTCAGTGGTCTGCTTTGAACAACCGCTCAGCCGTTGCTCAGTACATTATCGAGGTTTCTGAAAAAAAGAAAGTTGAATCCTTTTTTATGGTGGTAATGAATATTAGGGGGTTTGAAAATTTGTAATTGTTTAAAAACAGCATGGGGGAGATGTGAATGCGACGGATCATACGGGGCAGAGTGCGTTGCATTGGAGTGCTGTTCGTGGTGCGGTGCAAGTTGCGGAGCTTTTGTTACAGGAGGGTGCTAGGGTTGATGCTACGGATATGTATGGATATCAGGTTTAATAACTACTTCCTTGTTTCTTGATGGGGGGGGATTGTGTTTTGTTTTAGTGATAGTGAACTTCTCTTTTGCACATTGCTTCGGGATTGGACTCATGATATGTAAATAGTATTTTGCTTGTTAGGTATTTGGGGTTGTATTTTTGTAGTTAGATGGATGTGTTCTGAGGTTCATGTAGATGTAGGTAAATCCGCATTTAGGAAGATGAGCTTATGTCAAATCAACATTATGCATGTATAAATGGATTTGTATGTAAGTACTCGGATCTTGTAAAATTAGTTTATTCATTTCTTCAAATGATATTGAGCAGTATCATGACCCATTATTCAAAGCTTTATCTAAAATAGAGAGAACTTTCAATTTGTCTGGATTTAATCAGCTTTTAGAATGTTCATAAGGATATTAATTTCAGTTGAAAATCTCAAAAAGACCTTGTTCCTGCCATCTTTATTGGTTTAGGATGTTGGAAAATTGAGGTCTTCTTGCTCTCGAATTTCGTAATAGAGTTCGGTTTATGCGTTAAAGTTCTTTGCTGGATACTATCAAATTTCCCTTGATTAGTTATTAATGGATGCGTGTTAATAGCCATCTCAAACTGTTTGTAGCCAACACATGTTGCAGCACAGTATGGCCAGACTGCTTTTCTCTGCCACGTCATCTCAAAGTGGAACGCTGATCCTGATGTGCCCGATAATGATGGAAGAAGCCCCTTGCACTGGTAAGGTTCCCGCAAAGTGGAACACTTGCTTGCCTTCTTGTAATTGTTACTTAGTTATTGGTTTTTTGGCATCTTTTCATGTTTACTTCTTATTACTTAGGTTTGCATACTCATTTAGAGACTGGATTTGGACACAAAAAGTTTGTTAGTTTTTTTATGAGTTATAGTTATTTGTTCTAATAGGTGGAAAATAAAAGATGATGTGTAATGTTGGAATGGTGAAATAGGATGTTGAATAATGTTAACCATCGTAGATGGTTTAAGAAAAATAAGTAGCCACCATTCCATCGTGAGTTCTTAACTGTTGCATGCATTATTCTGCTGCATTGTTTCATGCTTGCTTATGTTGACCTTCAAATTCTATCGCTATTTTTCAGTAACTATTCAGGAGAGAGTTGTAATTGTCTTTCTTTTCTTCTCATGTTTTGTGAAATTCAGGGCTGCCTATAAAGGTTTTGCAGATTCAATCCGCCTTCTTTTATTTTTAGACGCATATAGAGGACGTCAGGACAAAGAAGGTTATTTGCAGACATAATTTTCCTCTGACATCCACTACTTATTTATTTTGTTAGATCAGACAACCAAACATTTATATCATCTTTTCTGCATTCTTATAACTCTGTTATCAGGTTGCACTCCTTTGCATTGGGCTGCCATTCGAGGTAATTTGGAGGCTTGCACTGTATTGGTTCAGGCTGGGAAGAAAGAGGATTTGATGATTACTGACAATACCGGGCTTACCCCCGCACAACTTGCCGCTGAAAAGAATCACCGACAAGTGTCTTTTTTCCTTGTAGGTATCCTATTCACTTTCTTTGTTAGGCACCAATTTTTAGCTATAATGTTTATTTGATATTTTCCTAGTGGCTGCCACTGCTAGCCATGTATGGTAGTTGAATCATTCTATTGGCAATGTTGCATGACATTAGTCCTTTGCATACCTGGAAACAAATTAATGTTTGGGGCTGCACCATGTCAGCTTCTTCGGACCTGCAGTTCTTTTTTATTCAAAATGATCATCATCATGCTAGGAATTTTAAGAAAGTTATTTTAAATATTCTATCTGATCATTTGTCTGCTAAACACTTCATTGCAGGGTAATGCTAGAAGGCTGCTTGAAAAGCGGTGGGATGGAAGCAGTCCCCTTGGAAAATTGTCAAAGTTGGGACTTGCTCCATTTCTTTGGTTCATGATTCTTCTACTTCTGCTCATATATACTAATTCCGTTGTTTTGGGTAGTTACCTTGACCTTCTTGAATCTCTTTTGTGTGCAGCATATCTAGTAACTATTCTATGCCTGCTTACTTACTAATTTATGAACCCTTTGGTCACTGCAGCATCCAATCTGCCGAAGCTAACAATTGGGATTGGTTCGTTTGCATGGTTGGGGTTCCTTCTTGCAACAGCAGGACTAGTTTTGTTTTACCGTTGTAGCAAGTATGTGCTCACCCTATCTTACTTCATTTTCTATAAGGCCTTTACTTCTCTGAAGCTATAGATTCTTTAATGAATTCCTTGTTTTACAAAAATAAGGTTTTCTTATTGTTTTATGTATAAATGTTTTCTGCAGAAAGGATCCAGGTTACATCAGAATGAATATCCATGATCCGCAGACCATAAAAGACGATGTTGGTACCTTTAACTTGTTCATAGTTATGATAAGAAATGAACTCGAGCACTGTTTTTCTATTTAATTGTCATTCCAAGTTTTCTTACCCCTGTACAGGAACCACTATTGAAAATAGAGCTAAACAACCCTGCTTTGCTTGCTGGGAATTGGACACAGCTCTGTGCAACATGCAAGGTACCTCCTCAACTTCCCTTTTATGTCTTTCTTAACTATTAACACCAAATATCTAATCATTGATGAATATCATGAAATTTGTTTCTTACGTCCACCTTGTTTCTTTTTGTTCAGATTATCAGACCTATTCGAGCTAAGCACTGTTCTACCTGTGATCGTTGTGTAGAGCAATTTGATCACCATTGTCCTTGGGTGTCAAACTGTGTTGGAAAAGTAAGTACAGGTTCCATCGCCCCATTTTACTTTGCTGAAAAATATAAGTGGATAGGGCTTTTGATACTAATGTTTCATAAGTTACTGTTCTTTCTGAATGATGTTTACGACAATTTTAATGTTTTGAATGGTATGTCTGTGTTGTATTAGTATATTTGGGCATAGAAATGAATAGAGATGTTTCTTGGTGGCGCATTACCTTTTCTCTTTATTTTGCAATTCGAGCATGATACTGATCAGTGGATTGGGTTTGTTAACACGAATTACTCTTGCAGAAAAACAAGTGGGAGTTTTTTCTTTTTCTTCTATTTGAAGTACTAGCGATGCTGATAACTGGTGGCGTCACGCTTGCAAGTATGTTTGTAATGGAAGACGCCCTTTAAAGCTTATCCTAATATGTAAAAAAATTTAAACAAAGATGTAAACGATGCATTATATATACGTGCAGGAGTCCTGAGTGATCCTTCAGCTCCATCTTCGTTTGGAGCATGGATTAGCTATGTCGCTAGCAATCATGTGGGTGCATTATCCTTTCTGCTTGTGGAGTTCTGCCTCTTCTTTTCAGTTGCTGTCTTAACAGTCATACAAGCGTCCCAGGTGAGTCTACTTCTCTCCCCCCGATTAATGATCTCTACGTTAGCTACAGTGGAGCATAGAACTCACTAATTAGACTAGAGAGGATTAATCTGTTTTCATGATGGAATGTTTTTTGTTCATCCAATTTGAAGATTATCTGTCTCCTTCACAGATATCGAGGAATATAACCACAAACGAAATGGCTAACGCACTGCGCTACAGCTACCTAAGAGGTCCAGGGGGTGGCTTCAGGAATCCGTACGATCACGGTTGCAGGAGAAACTGCTCGGATTTCTTGGTGAAAGGTTATAACGAAGATATCGAGTGTCATGAAGAAGACACAACACCGAGACAAGAAGGTATTAGCATGATGCAGATGCAGCGGAGTTCTAATACTCAAAACGGCAATGGCCACGTTGCTATTGATGTTAACCCGATACATAAATCGCAGTCAGCACATGTTCATTCTTCCAACTGCAGCCATAACCATAGCAGTAAGTCATAGAGTCATAGCGTTACTTCGGGTTCGGGACTTGGTCTTGGCCGGAACTCAACCCGACCTGTTGTACCTCCATGATATATTATATGGTCGTGTCCCAAATGTTATTCAAATGTGCATTTGTGTTGTAAGAATCACGTTTGTCCTCTTCTTTAGTCATGATAACACATCCCATTTCAGGTGAAGATAACAGTGTAAGAGAAATGGCTTTAAGTTGAATTTTTTGAGTATGGAAGTTTGAATCAATAAATAGCTTGATCATCTTTCTGTGTTTTAATCATTACCAAATGCAAATTAATCGTCAAAACACACATCATTACAGACTCTGAACAACTCTGAACCAAAATCTTGTAGAGGTCTAAAAAAGGAAATAATTTTGTTTTATGTATGAATGTTACACGCCAAATGAGATCTAAGTCAAAAACCAACGAATAAAGTCACAGCTCACCGGGTGACCGAAAAAAAGAACTGCAAGCTATTTGCTTCACTAGTCGCCAAATCAATTGTAAGAATGTTACACAAACAAAACAGAACATATATGTAAATATGTTACTTCCTGTCTACAAAAATCTGAATCTGAAATCCTCTTGTACCGCAAGACAAAACCTGCAAAGAGAGATGACTGAGCTCAAATACCAGAATGTGAAAAAACTATAGCAACTGGTGAGAATAATAGGAAAGTAAGATAATGACAGAGGATGCTATGTTGAAAAATGCAACGGAAAAGCATAGGTTAGTCTGATTAAGTCACTTCTATATCTTGAACTAGTGCATATAATCATAGAGGTAAGAGGCTCAGACCTAACAGCGGTAACTAAACTATTTATTTTCCAGTTTCCAATTAGCACGAAATATCCTTAAGTACAATGCAGAATAATAGATTTCAAGATTCTTCATATATGTACCTTGAAAATGAAGCTTGATCAAGACAATGACCAAAGTCATTGTGTGCCAACTTTTATCATGTAGTATATGTTACATGAAATATATTTCCAATCCTCCTCTTTAATATCTCCTCAAACTGGTCTGAAGGGATCCCATTTCTCCATTCTTTTGCTTCATATATCTCGTGAAATATCTGTAGTACCTCGTCCACGTGAAACCTTAGATCTGCAGTCACAAAAAGGATCATATTAGATAACATATAATGGCTTATGTCTTTTACAACTCGATATAACAAGCTTAGCTCACGCAGTACCTCGTAAAGTATTGTCTGTCACATAATCGTCCCTTATCAACGCAGCAACATCCTCCTCACAAGTTCCAGCTAACTCAAGTATCACTACTGCGCCTTCTAAATTCTCCTGCCACGTTGGTAGGTCAAGTTTGTACTCCATCATTGATCTCTCGTAAAGCACAGCACATGATAAAACATCTAGCCAAGATTTCAACTTTGCTGCTTTATCTGCTGAACCTAGAACTTTTGATTCCGAACTTTTCAACCCTTCCATAGACTTTTTGATATTGCTTTTGGCGCTTTGATAAAGCTGTACTACATCTGCATGAGGCCATGTTTTCAAATCAAGGTGGCTGAGAAGTACATAGTACCATGAGAGTCTTGCTTCCTCAAATTGTTGAAGACCTAGCGCTAGAAACACTTCAAGCAGATCAGGTTTTATTTTCATAGCCTCTTCGTACTTCTCTTTTGCTTTTGCATGCTCCTTCTGAGCACATTCATAAGCAGTTTTAACATGTTCTGAACCTGATTCTCCAGACACACCTCGTATGAGGCTTAACTTTTTCCTTGCACCTGACATGTGAACATGTCCCAGCTTTACCAAAGATCTTGCTACCAATTCTTGGAACTGTTGAGCTGCTTTATCAAAAGGCCCTTGAGCTTCATCAGATGTTACAACCTCCTCCATAGCTTCTGAGTTCAGTTTCATCCCAAGCTCTTGAAGGTTCAAGCATGTCTCAGAATCAACATTAGCTTGGATCTTAAAAAGCCGAGCAAACTCAACCATCCAATCTTCAATCTTACACCTACCTTTACCATTTGCCTTTGCTTTGAAAGAATCAGTTGTTATCTTGAGCTTTTTCATCTCAACTAATCTTCCGAAAAAGGGATCCTGCTCAGGACTAACTTCCACCACATAGAACCTCATCCTCTTAGTGTCCTTGGATGACACCTCACTCATCCTCAGCTCTTCATCTGTTGTGATTGTCACCAAATCTCCTTCTTGGTCCTTGTACTTTATATGAACTGCTCTCAAGCTAGGGAAACGCTCATGAACCACTTCCCTAAGGTGAAACAGAGTGCAATTCAAAGGCAGTTCAGCCAATCTAACATCATGAGAATAAACAAATTTCACAGTCTTCTTCACATCTCCAATACTTTTATCCTCAATTATAACTTCCTCTTGCTCCTTGCTCTTATCAACAATCTTTTCTTTGCCCTTTACATCTATAAGATTGTTGTTGTTCTTCTTCTCTGACTCAGCATTCTCAACATCATCACTCTTCTCTTGCACTTGACTACTACTCCTGTTCTTTTTCTTCACTCTCGCCTTACCCTTTTTAGCCCACAACGCAAGGTGAGCAGCAACAGGCTCAACATAATCAGGAGGCAACTCAATCACCGAATCTTTAACCATCAACCCTTTCCCTTCCAAAGTCCTCTTAAGCTTCACAGCAATCTCAGACGCCATGGGGTTATTAGGATCCAAATCAGAAACCAAACAAACATCTCTCAACGCCAAATCCAACTTATTCAACGCCTCATAGCATCTAGCTCTCTTCAACAAAGCCTTGGTGTAATCAGGAGTGATGTTAAGTGCCAAATCACATTCATGGATAGCTTTTGCATACTCTCCAGGATCAGAATGCATGTAACATGAAGCCATGTTGGACCGAATGTGAGAAACCTCTACATGATTCTCAGGGAGTGAATCTATAGCTTCTCTGTATTTAAGCATTGCATTATCGTAATCTCTTCGTTGAAAGAGCTTGTTACCTGCTTCTTTTAATGATTGTGCCTTTGAGATGTAATCTAAAGGTTCGAGATTTGGATCGTCTGATGATTGACTTTGGCTTGTTTCTGGTTCTTCTAACTTTCCCTTTAGCTTCTCCATGGCAATAACTCGTAAGAAGCAAAAAAAAAAGAAGATTCCAAAATAAAGATTACAACTTTAAACCGGTCATGAGTTTCAATGCACACAGAAAGATACAATATTTTGTGTATATAATTTTACAAAAATGCCCTAGGGATTATAGGGTAGAACACGAGACGTGTCTACCTCTTGGAATCGAGATCTTTAATCGCCGAGAGATGTGTGTGTCTGGTGAGATGATAATCTGAAATGGGTTTTCTCGGGAAATGGATATGAGAATTTTCTGGGAGGAGGAAGACGAAGCGGCGATGGAAAGAGGATGAAGGAAGAAGAAGATTATGAGACCATGTGAACGAGATAGCTTTGTCTTTGTCTTTTTTTTTTTCTTTTTCTTTTGGGCAATAGCTTTGTCTGAAAGGCACGACAAAGGGTGTAATGGTAGAGCCAAATATTATAATAATATTATTTTATTCTATATAAAAATCAGGATTTTTTACAATAAATACTCTGAGAAAGGGAAGAAGCAAGAATCTAATCTTATATATTAAAACAGAAGTCATGACTTGACTTCATGTGTGATTTTTTAAAAAATGGACTATTACTAGAAAGTCATATTACATTAACTCTCTAATAAACTTATCATTATTATATCTTATGAAAAATCATATTTATAGTAACAAATATACGCTTAACAATTTTGTTTTGGTAAATTATCTCATACCTTCCAATTTAGTCACGCAAAATATGTCAAACAATATAAGTTTAGGAATCTTCTATTATTTATAAGGAAATATGTCAATAATAATTAAATGCATCCACAATATATTAACAAAAATCACATATTCGTAATATGGAAAATTTATATACCCTAACAAAGTTTACACGTTATATATACTAGGTAAATTTATTTCGATGTAAATTTTTAAAATTATATTGTTTTAAAAAAATTGTTTAAAAAATTTTTTTTAATAAAATTCTTTCTAATATTAATTTATGAAGCTATAAGTTTAGTTTTTAGCAAAAAAAAAAATTCGAAGTTTATATTATCTTTGAAAATTAAAGTATACTAATATTTAATCAAGCTTTATTTATATAAATTTATCTAAAAATGAAATACTAATCTAACAAACAATAAAATCTAGAAGAAGAAACAAACACATGTTTGAAAAAACATGTATAATATAGAAAATTTGAAATAATCTATTTGATTAAAACACATATTATATAATATTATTATATTTGAAAAACATTTACTATACATATCGTAAATATGTGATTACTATGATATATACCAATTTATAAGTGAAAACAAAATGTTTATATAACTAACTATAAACGAAAACAAACACCCGCGCGGTTGCGCGGGTCAAAATCTAGTTGACGTTAAAGTAAGAAAAAGTAAATATCGAATCGAATAAGCCCATTATGTTGACAAGTGTCGAGTCTATACTTTACATTAGGGCGGGACGGATATCCGAGAAATTTAAAGTATCCGGATCAATTTGAAGTATTCGGATCCAGATTTGGATTTGTCGAATCCGTGATTTTAGTAACCGAATTCAGATTTGTGTCTTTCGAATATTCGTCTAGATATTGTGATATCCGTGAATATCCAGATTTGGAATTGGATCCGTAAAAATAATTAAAAAATAAAAAAGTCAAAAATAATTCATGAACTAAATATTTAAATAAACTAAATATTTAAGTATAATTTATGAATATATATACAACATGAGCGTAACTATTCTTGCAAAAGAAGAGATGCATCGATTTTTTTTTTGTTATAGGTTTCTGCAAATGAGGAGATGAAGAATGACTACGGTGAACCAAGATTTTTTTGTTTGGAAAAATATATGTGGTAACTTATGAAAAAGGTTGATGTGCCAATTTAGTTGGATGGAAATATTCATGTAGGGGTGGGCACAAACCAAGTACTTGCCATTTTTGGCGTATTTGGTACTTGGTTTGTTCGAGACTTCGAGTAATACAAATTTGGACTTATACTTGGTTTATTAAAAACAAGTACTTGCACTTTCAAATACTTGTTAAAAATGGTATACTTGCAAGTATCTGCTTCGTTTTATTACTTGTTATTTCTAAACTAATTTATAAATTATTATATAATTATTTTTAAATTATTTAATAATAGTATATTAGTTTTACCTACTTAAACCTTGTATATGAATTTAACAAAAAAATAGTTAGTTATAATTATAATCTAAACAATTTTTAATAAAAAATATTTATTTACTTTTCATATGTTATAAATCGATATATGATAAATATAAAATTAAAAGAAAACCCTAAAATATTCTATATAATATATCACTTTTAATTCATTTATTTTATAAACAAGTAATCCGATTATAATTTAGAGATTTTTTCTGTCTAAAAGTAAAAAACGGGTAATAAATCAAGTAATAAGTCACGAGTAACAAGCCAACAACGCCAAGTAGTTATTTCCATTTTAGTACTTGGTACTTGTCTTGTACTTGCAAGTAATTGAAATAAACGACTTGATACTCGACTTGGACAAAACGAGTACTCGACTTTAAGAGCCAAGTACGAAGTAAGTAGCGAGTACAAGCCAAGTAGCAAGTAATTGTGTCCACCCCTATTACCGGGAACCATCTCTTAGAATAGGGTGCGTGTTTAACATAGAATATGAAGCGATTTGATTTGTAATGAATTTTTAGATGATTTTATATGCATTGGTGAGTTTATTTGTAAACCCATTTTTGAATATCATCTAGAACCATGTGATTTATTTTTTAACTAAAAAAAACTCATTCAAATATTATAAAATCACTTGAAAAAATTAAAATCTCACAACTTAAATAATCTTTAATAACCTTGAATTTTGAAATAATTTATGAAATATCAGTTTCAATAACAGTGGTTTGTTATTGTAATGCAATCATTTCAAATTCTCAGATTAAAACATTTTTTTATATATATTAGAGATGCTTAGACCAACAAATGAAAAATGGAGAATTTGATAAAAATGAGTTGTTAAATTCAATAACATCCAATTATATACTCAAAACTAGGACATAATACATGTTTTTTTTTTAATTCTATGGCAATGGTGACATAGGTGACTCCAAAAGGCATAAGATGGCACTTTTGAATGTAAGTTTAATCCAACCAATGATAAAACGTTTTATGGAAAATCCAAAAAGATGATAATCATTCAGATGATCCAGTTACTCTCATCTTTCACATCTGATTCTTCCGACCATGTTTGCTGCACATTTTCCCACACAAACCCTTCATTTTCCTGCAGGTTCAATTCCAATACATTTGTCAATCCTCAAGAAACTGAATCTACTCTTATACTGTAGATTTGTATACTAGTGTACAGTTGCATTCCCTCTTACCTTTGAGGTGAATTTGACAGTTGTTGTGCAGCATTTCCTTTCACTCCCTGCGATTATATATCCATAATCCGAATATCAACAATTAAGGAAGAAAATAGTTTTTTACTAGGTTTTGTGTAAGCATATAATTAAGCCTTTTAATTAATTACCAGTTTGTTCCCATTTATCAAGCTTTACAATCCAAGTCCCAGGAGTAGTTTCTGTTGCCATCACCTGATCTGTCCAAACCCGAAACTTCTTGTCCTTTTTGTCTCCATAGTACTTCCCAAGTTCATCAATAGTGTCTCTGAGAGATTTTTCAGCACCAGATGGATGAACAAAGACACCAGCAGGATGCTGAAGGTGTTTTTTTTTTTTTGTTGACAAAAGGATAATACAATCATTAATTAGTCTCTTGAATACTGTAAGATTTGTGGATAAAGAGAGAAACAAGGGTTTAGATAGATATACTAACAGATGAAGCTTTGAGACTCGCTGTGTATGCCTCACAGTTTTCAACTTCACCTCTTCTCCATCTCTCATAGAACAAGAAAAACTCCACAACCTCATGACCCGGCCGGTTGACATTATCCGCCTTGCATTCTAAGAAGTCAGAAACATCCCTCGGAGAAAATTTTGGACCGAGCTTAAAATGACCTATCGCTTCTATAATCCCACTTGCACACCTCTCACTCGCATGTATTATATTTGAATTGTCTTTCCCGTTTTCAGCATACCACTCCAACAACTCTTCTTGAGCATTGCTTACCTGTGAATAACAAACATGGAAAACTGAAAAAGCAAAACAGAGATATCATTAAGTTGGTGAAATTAAACTAACCATGACACCATAGACGTTAGGAATAGTAAATAGTTCAGTATCGTTTCCAGAGTCACCACAAACCAGAGTATTAAGAGGAAGTTTCCCTTTAGTCTCGAGCTTCTTCAGCAGATAAGCAAGCGCTTGCCCTTTGCCTCCACCTTTTGGTAAAACATCTAAAGCTATTCCTCCACTGAAGATTATTTTGATCTCCAACTGATATCAAATACCAAGAATCAAGCCATAATCATAAAATATTCATAAGTAAACGAACAATATTAACTAATCTAATTACCCCGCGCTTCTCCAACCGCTTATATAGCTCCTTGGTCACTTCCTGGACTTTACTTTTGTCGACGTGAAAGCTAAGCTTGTGAGGCATCTGTTCAGTTTCTGCCTGCAAGTAATGATCAGACACTCTTGTTATACAAAAATCGTTGCTATGTAGAGAGGACTTTTGTTTGTAACCTGAAGAGTTAACTCAGGGAACTTGCTGGTTTCTTCTTCAACGATTCCTCGGTTCCATTTATTGTTCATGATTTCAACCCATTTCTCATCAGGAACCATGGAGTTACCATATGATATCTCAGTTCCTACGGAGGTAACAATAACATCAGGAGTTAACAACGGTCTCTCTTTCCTCAGTTTCTTGTACATTGTTTTTGCTCTTCCCGTTGAGAAAACAAGAAGAGAGTCATGGCGATAAGCGTCTTCCCACAATGAATTGAACCTCAACAGAGAGTGATTTTCATTATCATTATGGTGTGCAACCTGCAAAACACACACACACAGATATGAAAAATAAGGTGTTCCTGACATAAGAATCTTACATGATGTGATGGCGTTTTATACCATTGTATCATCAAGATCTGAGACAATCATGAGACGAGGAGGAGATGTTAACCGCTCCATGAATTACAAATCAACGTCCTGATCAAGATTGAGATAAAATTCCTAAGTGATCATCTAGCTAAATGTTTTTTTCTTTGACAAATCATCTAGCTAAATGTTTTGACAAAGATTTATGATCGAAGAACCTGAGGAATGAGAAAGTACGACTTGATGTAAGAGGAGGATCGAGGAAGAAGCTCTGGTTGTGAGAGAGAAGAGAGCAAGCGTGCAGAGCGGGGAACAACAAGTCAACCTTCTCCTAATCTTTATTTAAATTTTATTTTGTTTTTCTTCTCTTCCATGAAATATTATTATTTTTTTCTCTATTTTCCACAAAATATTATTTTGTATCTCTTGTCTATTTCCATGCTTTAACCTACTTATTTACTTGATTAAAATATTAGAAAATTACTCTATAATATTTCCTTCGGCTAGACGTACGAATGTGTGAGGTAATAGTTTTCCTTATGAAATAAATTACGAAAAATTAGGATATTTACTTTAAGTTTTAAATCAATTTATAATTTGTAAGTATAACTTCTATTAATAATATTATATTAATTTAATTATATACTAGAATTGGACCCGCGCAACTGCGCGGGTTTTGTTTTCATATATATATATATATTTGTTTTATATCATTAATAACGTTACTCATATGTTTAAATGTTTATATAACTATTACAAACACAATAGTTTTATAGCGTGTACGTTAATATCAATTGTTTCTTATTATATATTTATCTAATTGGTTTTATATTTAATTATTGATATTAATATATGCATGAAAAATAATATTATTTTATATATAATTTATACTAAATTATTATTTGAGTTTCAAAGTTAGATTACCGTTTATTAAACTTTTTATGTTTATAAAGATAATATGATATCATAAAAGTTTAAGATATGTTAATTTTTTACATGTATTTATAGTTACTAATGTTAATCTGTTCTGCCAATGTATTATATATTTTTAACATTAATATTTTTTATTTATGAAAATAAAATTGATTAATTTATCAATTTAACATAATTTTATAACATTCACTTTATTATAATAATTTCATTTAATTTGATAGTTTATGATTATTAAATAGATAAAAAGAATAAAATCTGTTTTCATATATATATATATATATATTAATGTAGAGTTATTTTCATTACAAATTCAAAATTTTATTCAAGTTATTAATTAGTGAAATATTTATATAATGTTTTTAAAGTTAAGATCTTGCTAAAATCTTTTCAACAGATTTTTAAAAGGAATTAATGCATATTTATATTAAAATAAAAAGATATCAAAGATATTATGATTGAAGAGGTTACAAAGAAATGAAATATATTTAATAAAACTTTTTTTTGCTAATGGTCCAAATAAAAAAAAATCACACATGAAATGAGTCATGACTTCTCTTTTAATATAATAGATATAATTTTAGATATGCTATATTTCGTCAGTTTTATTGTTTTTACGGCTGATTTAGTTATCATTTGAATATACTAGATTCTATATATTTCTCTGAATTCAACTATAATTTTTTTATTACAAATATATTAAAACTTTGATTAACTGTCTTATTTACATTTATGCAGATTGTTATCTTAGAAATATAAGTATATCTATTAAAATTATGTATAATTTAAGATTTTTTGTGCTTAGAAATAAAAAATAAAAACTAAACTGTCTGATTCTAAATTACATACATAAGTAACTAATAAATTTTTGGAAGCTTATGAACACATATCAGTATTTACAATATTTAGATTGACTCATGGTAAACTGAAATTTATTTTAAATAATTTTAAAAATAAGGATTTTGATTTGCTTAAGTATTTTGATTATGGTTATATTAAATTCCACAAATATAAAACCGAAAATCAAAAATCAAAAGAGTTATTAAGAAAACATATAATTTAAAATATTAAAATATATTACATCTACTTCGTTTTTTTTGTTAAATTATATAGTGTTATGATATTTTAAAATAATTTTTATTTGATCAAAAAATATTTATTATTAAAATTTATTTTTATTTTTTCTTAAAATATCTCTTAAAATACTGTGAAATGTTATTGTTTTGAGAAATTATATTATACAAGTAAAATAGAATTTATATTTTTCTGTAATTGTAAAATATTATAGTCAAATAAATATAAAAAAAAATAAAAAACATTTTTCAATAATACTAATTATAAAAACAATTTGTCAATTAAACATATATCAGTTTATGTTACTTTATTATTTTATGTAATCATCTAATAAAATAGATAGATATATACAAAAAAATAATTACTTTGAAAATATATATATATGTATATCTCTCATTCTACCAAAAAATGGCATCATTGTCAACATTGGAAAGAAAACATTCTTCCTGCATATTTATATCTCTCATTGTATAAGCCAAAACTGGAAACTTCATAGTCAAACATACGAAAAGCTCAAAGTCAAGTCAAACATAAACTAGAAACTTGTTTAATTTAAGGCTTTAGTTTATAAGTCATCAGAATTTATGACTCCCCTGATTACATTTCACCAAGAGTAAAGTTTCTAATGAATATTAAACAAAAAAAAAGACATTTAAGCAGTGATGTGTAGTCTAGTCAGAATTTTCGTCAACAAAAACATAGTTCCTTCCTACACAAGAAATAGGTCAAAGTCGACAAAACCTAGCTATTAAATCTTGATCTTTACGCAATGCGTAGAACCGGCTAGGTCTTGGCCGGAAATCAAACCGGCGACCAATATGGAGAGACGACGGTTTAACCATACTCGCCGCTAAAGATAACCTTAATCTCTCTGCCTCCACACTCGTGATCCTCGCGAGCGCATTCACCAACACCGTTTTTCTCAAATTCAATCCTGAACTGCTCGTCGTGTTACCACTCTTGCTTAGCTTCGACGGCGTATTTAGGGTTCTGTTCTTCTCGTTTTCTAAACGGCGGTGAAAAGCGCACCGGAACGAGCCAGGGTGCGTCGTAGGAGAGCACAAACACTTGATATTGCAAGGAGACGCGGATGCTCTTTGGTGATGATGATTGGGTAACGCCTGAGGAGAAGAGAGATGGCATAGGACTGGTGAACTTCTTGATCTTCCAGTTGCCGCCATGAATGCTGTTAGAGAGATTCAGTGATAGAGAAGAAACTGTTGAGAGAGAGAGAGAAGCGTTTTTGGTTAATTAAATATGTCTGTTTGATTCGAGTCCTCTATTTATGGAAGTTAACGCAGAGGTTGCAAACCGTGTCGAGGGTTGAAAACTACTACACTTTCTGATATTAAATGCTAAAGTTTCCAATTTTGTAACGCTCAATTCTTTTTTTACCATTTTCCCTAAGGAAATAAACAAAACTCCGTACCGAACTGAAACCGGAATCCCTGCCTCATCACCGATTCACCAATCATGACCACTGAACTTTATACTATAAAAAGTACATTGCAACTAGTATAGGTGGTGTACAAATAGCCACCTTGCATTGACAACAAACTAAGTTTATTATTTCTTTAAGTTATATACTGGTGTTAAAAAAAAAAAAAAGCTATACATAAGCAAATTCTGGCCTGAACTCCCAATCGGATTCAGGTAAAATCCATACGTTTAAATATTTCATCGTGGTGCATTCGACTTTGATGATTATGACAAACGTTTCTTTAGGGAAACTTTGCATGAATACACAATGAAGCAACATGCAGTGGTTGAGCAATTATTTAAGGGCATGGCTAGATCGTTAGACTTGGAAGAGAATGTGTTTCTAGAGATGCATGGAGAAAAAGCTAGGATGGATACAAGGTTCAACATGTATCCTCCATGTCCAAGACCGGACATGGTTATTGGGGCTAAACCCCACAGTAAGCTGCTGCTTGAAAAGTAGTGCGGGGTACTTCGCTTCAACTTGCCTCAGGTCGTCAAGCTTAGTGACCCCCTGTCTATTCAGAAACGAGAGTCCAGCTCCAGCACTTTGAGGAGATCCCCTTAATCCCTATTTAAATTGTTAAAGAAACACACAAGATGAACTGAGGCTGCACAACAAGGCAGATAAATGGAAACTATAAAAAATAACAAAAAAGATTCCCAGTTTCTTACTTGTGACATCCTTACAAATAGAGATGCTGATGATGTTCTTCGTCCCTGTGATGTTAAACTAGCTGCTGAAAGTGGTTGCAGAAGCAATAATAGCGTGGCTGAATTAGATAACCAATACACCAAAACCTCGTTATTATCTGGGACCTGTGTGGAAGACAACATATTCCATATTGACATTCACAAATGTTTCAACGTTTTGGAGAGTCAAACATGTTAAAATAACTTATTAATGCTTCTGAACAATGAAGCAAGAAAGAATCAACTTACTTCAATGGCCGAAGCTATTGTTTGAATGATACGGTCAAAGACGTTAGTTCTTTCGACTTCAAATGATCTCCAGTGGAGAAGACTTTTGAATATGACACATGCAGCAACAGGCTTGCCCCCAGCATATCCAAGGTTTTGTGAGATACACTTGACTAGTAGATCTTGGTTTTCCTTAATAACGCAAAGATCATAACATAGTCCCCATCACAATTAGTACAAGAAGTTCAAGTATATGTTACCTGCTCCTTTTCACTCCGAGATTTCTGTGGTTTCTCCTCAGATTCTGGTTCTCGTACAGCAAGAGCCATGTCCTGTGACAGTTATAGATAAAACCAATTAAAGAAACAAGAACGTGTCCGGGTCGAACCTGCAAATTTAATCAGAAAAGGTCACTTCCTCTTACCGGTGTAGTCTTTGTTTCTCCATTAAGAAGATTATTTCCATTCTCTGGGATTCTCTGAACGTTGAGAAGGAAAGAATAAATGATCAAATAGGCCTTTTTGTGTTAATATGTAAGGAAAAACAAGAACTTCTATGTTGCTGGTACCGGTAATAGCATTGTTTTTGATCGCGTGGCCATGGTTCCGCTGGTTGGAGAAATAGCAAGTGTCTGTTGACGGAGAACTTGAATTTCTGACTCTGAATTGGAAAGCTTCTCTTCCAGTCTGAAAACAGAAGCAAAATCAATATGTAAAATTACATAACAGAAGAAAAGAATTATAACTTATTTAATTAACAAACAAGGATAACAATGACTCGTACACAAAACGAAACCGTCAAATGTACAAAAGGCCTATTGTTTTATCATTCATCAATATGTTTTTACGAACCTTTGTACCGATTCATGAAGCTGGTCTGCTTCATTTTCAAGTTCTGTGACCAGCTCTGAGTTTCTAGCCTCTGCCTCTGAGAAAGCTTTTCTCAAGTGTTCTGCAGCCTTTTGTTCAGACTGAAGCGAAGCCTGTAACAAAAAAAATGACATAAATTAACACACCCAGCTTACAATACTAAGGGACTAAGTAGCATAAATCAGCTAGCTATTATAGTGAGCATATAAAGGATGATCAGATAAGTTAAAAAAAAAGGGCATACCTTCAAAGCCTCCAGCTCTGATGTTAATGAATTGATTTTTTCAGTATCCTCGACCAATACCGGCGTCTCCTTAATAACTGGAGGTGCTTCTTCAGTAGCTTTCCTTGCAGCCTCACGTTCACTAATCATAGCAACTTGCAACCACATAGCTTGCAGAGCCGCCTGTTGTTTTGCTTCTTCCGGTAAATTCATTGTTTTTGATCTGCGTGGCTATGGTCCTGCTGGTTGGCGAAATAGCAAGTGCCTGTTGACAGAGAACTTGAATCTCTGACTCTGAGTTGGAAAGCTTCTCTTCCAATCTAAAAGCAGAAGCAAAATCAATATGTAGAAGTCCAGAAACAGAAGAAAAGTATTATAACTTATTTAATTAACCAACATGGATAAATAACAATAACTAGTAAAAGTGTCAATTTGCAGCCTGGAGACTTGTAAACAAAAAGAATCAGTCATTGTATACTGAGTCTACTGACAAGTTCAACAAACATGCTCTCTCATTTGTTTTATCCTCTCAATTTGCAGCCTGGGGACTTGTAAACATAACGAATCAGTCATTGTATACTGACGAGTTCAACAAACATAGGTACTCTTTGGTTTTATCCTTTAGCGATATTTTTTTTTTTAACGAACCTTTGTACCGATCATGAAGCTGATCTGCCTTTCTTTGTAGAATTTTCAAGTTCTGAGTTTCTAGGCTAAGCCTCTGAGAAAGCTTTTCTAAAGTCTTTCTGTAGATTGTCGTTCAGACTGAAGCAAAGCCTGTAACAAAAAAAAATACACAGTTTACAGTAAACTATTGTTAGTGTCTCCATCAAAGCATATGCTTCAGAAGTGGTGACGAGGTTTTTGATTGAGGGACCGGTTGGCATTGGCAAGCTTGGATTGGACCAAGGCTGAGGACCAGAGGAATGTAGAGGAGGTCGGGAGGGAAGATGGACCTAAGAAAACAAGGCCTACTTGTCTCTACAGAATGGGCCAAAAGGCCCATCCCAGCAAACAATACTGGAGTGGAGTCTCCTTGATAACTGGAGGTGCTTCTTGCAGCCTCACATTCCCTAATCACAGCAGCGTTTGCTTCTTCATCTTGCAACTTGCAACCGCATAGCTTGCAGAGGCTACTGTTCTTGGGCTTTGGCTTCTTCCAGATCGGTCTATGTTACCTCACAAATTATCAATAATAGTAAAAAAAAACGAAGGATAATATTATGCTAGTAGTGTATGGAAATGAGCTAACTTTCTCTCGTTTCTCTAGTTGTAAACGCCATGTTAATTCTTCAACACGCTTCTCAAGTTTGTCTTTCGCCTCTCTAAGGCTCCGGTGTCCTTAGCGGCCTGATTCAATTATTTGCAAGGGTAAGGACCGGTTAGTTTCATGAAATACAAGGAGATGTGTACAGCTTCGAAGTTCTAGTTTTGGAGATGTGCATTGGCTAGAAAACCGACAGACATATCATTTGCAAGCGAATATAACGTCCACAGCTACGCCTATTTGTCAAGAGATGGTGAGGAAGTTGAAGGCAGGCAGCAACGCCATTGATGAGTTATTGAGACTGGTTTTGCCGGTGGGAATAAGGTGTTCTGAAGAGTATAGTATCCAAGGGATAGGGTGAGCATGGCTGAACCATTACAAGAATTTAATCCCAATCAGATATCTATGTTCTTTACTTACAAGACGACTATTACAGAGCTAAGTCATCGGGATCCTGTGCAAAGTTCTCCTGAGGAATAATTGTTAAATATCGGAACTACATACAATTGAGACTTCACTATAATGACATCACAATCACACTCTCAGCTAGTTATGGGGACAGAGTGAATGTGTCTCTGCTTCAACACAAACAGAAATAGTGTTGGGAGGAGGTTTACTGTATCGCAATGGTACTAATAACCATTTCAAAACAGTATAATGTAATTATAATTCTTGTATTACAGAATATTACGTTTTAGATCATGTGATTCTACCTAGGTCCGTTACAGTATTGCAACAGTACTATAACCATTTCAAAACAGAATAATGTACTTAAAAGACAATTAAAGAACTAACAAACAATCACATGTGAAAGGTATTTGATGTACAACCTATATATAAAATAGTGAAAACAAAGTCTAGTTCCTTCATTACAATTTCACACAAGTCTCGCCCAAACCAACAGATACAAAATAATTGACTAAACCAACAATACTCTCCTCCCCTCTCTGGACAGGACAGCATCAAACACATTTCTATGACAAAAGCAAATGCAAAAACAAATAACCCCTGTGAGTTGCCATAACCACAGGGATGCAAAGAATGAAACAAACATTGGCCTTTCCACAAATACAAAGGCCAGAGACTGAGAACCAAATCAAGAAGGGAAAATAATATACACAAAATGGCCATAGAAATCCAGTGGCTCACACGATGTATTTATGTAGATCGTATTTGATGGACCTTACAGAGCTCACTTACGATGCACTGCCTTCTTTACGTGTGAGTAAGAATCCGAAACCTGAGTTTTCTCGGATCAGTTGAGGAGCCTCAATGTCATTTACGTCCACTTGCTGCATTGACTTAGATATGTCTTCCACCGTGAATGGAATGCTGCAGTTTAGATTCATTTATTGGGTTAGTTGAGAACTAGGAAGGGTACAAAGGAGATTGAACACTAATTAGTTCCAGCTTACCTTGAGTCATCGTCCAAAAGGAAAGAGCTGCTTACGGCATTGTTCGAGTCCTCGGTCATCATAACCCTCATGTTTGCAATAACCTATTTGTTTTGGAAGAACAAAAAATTAATACCATATCTAGACAAATGAAAGCTTAGTTATTTAAAAGTGAGACATACGTCTGAAGAAACGCTATGAGTGCCGTATTTGTCATCCCAGTACATTGTGCTGATTCTGTATAGCTGCTGTATACTTAGCACCTGAACCAGAACATCAACTTTAATGTTAAGCTCACGAGGGGAAAAAGTAAATGATTTAAAGGATGAATTTCACCGAGCTGGGAGTAATACCGGACAGAGTTCTCTTGTTATTTCGTCCAAGGTCTTTTTCGGCTTTTGATGGATGACCTGAACAGAGTAAAAACAAGCAAAATTCACATAAGCAAGCCACGTAATGGAATCATATAAGGAATGGCAAAGCATCGATTAAGAATTATACCAGGAAACCAACTGCCTGTCTGATATGTCTCAACTCATCCCAAGCAGAGCCAGCATACTGTTAAAAGAAAAAGAAAAAGTTTAATCAAAATTCAAAAGGTGTGAAAATGGCTTAAGCAATGTTAAGAGGACAAGCGTGATGAAATCGTGGCTTACTTCATCAGTAGCCTCTGTACACCACTGCTCTAGTTCAGCCAAGCCTGCTTTAACGTACTCGCCATTGCTGAACGAGCAACATTCACGACGTAGAAGAAGACTGCACAATTTCATTACAGAAAAATCGTTCTGTTAAAATCAAGCAAAATCTGGTTTAAGAGAAAATGAAAGGAGAGATGACAACTGAAACATGCCTGTTGAAAAGCTGAACATTGATGAAGGAGAATATTTGTGTGAATATTTTGCGGACTAAGAACGGTGGAGCCTGTATCATGTAATCATAGATTGCAATCAATATAGGCAAAAAAATATATGAGTTTTCTTTTGTTAATTTCTAATGGAAGTCCAGACTCACGTTGTTTGCTTTCATCAGATTCAAGTAAGCGTTTAGGCTTTTCCTAATACTTTGCCAATGGGCAATTAGAGCTTGTTGGGCAACAGCATTTGCTTGTGCTCTCCCTTTCACCAAACTTGCCCTTGATGTCCTTGGTGCCTGTATCATGTATTCATGTCTTAATACACTAAATCGATGAATTAAGGAAATTTAAGCTAAAAATCATAAGCATATCAACTTTAACAAGAAGCTACAAGAATTCCCTTCTCAAAAGAATCGATTAAGAAATGTTTATCCGGAACATTCAATTATTACGCTTTTAAATTAATAACCTCTCTTTCCTAGAAACTGTATGAACACAAAAGCAACAAAGTAATTACCTGAATACATAACCCAAGAAGAGGAGAGATCTCTTTCTTTAGATTATCTCGTATCATTCCATATATTTTCTCGAGGAATGCAGTAAGTTGCTGCTTGAAAAGTAGTGCGGGGTACTTCGCTTCAACTTGCCTCAGGTCGTCAAGCTTGGTGGGCCCCTGTCTATTCAGAAACGAGAGTCCAGCTCCAGCACTTTGAGGAGATGCCCTTAATCCCTATTTAAATTGTTAAAGAAGCACACAAGATGAACTGAGGCTGTACAACAAGGCAGATAAATGGAAACTATAGAAAATACAAAAAGATTCCCAGTTTCTTACTTGTGACATCCTTCCAAATAGGGATGCTGATGATGTTCTTCGTCTCTGTGGTGTTAAACTAGCTGCTCCAGTAGCTTTAAGTGTGCGTTGCAGAAGCAATAACAGCGTGGCTGAATTAGATAACCAATACGCCAAAACCTCATTATTATCAGGGACCTGTGTGGAAGACAACATTTTCCATATTGATATTTAGAAATATTCAACGTTTTGGAGTGTTAAAATAGTTTATTAACGCGTCTGAACAATAAAGCAAGAAAGAATCAACTTACTTCAATGGCCGAAGCTATTGTCTGAATAATACGGTCAAAGACGTTAGTTCTTTCCACTTCAAATGATCTCCAGTGAAGAAGACTTTTGTATATGACACATGCAGCAACAGGCTTGCCCCCAGCATATCCAAGGTTTTGTGAGATACACTTGACTAGTAGATCTTGGTTTTCCTGCATAACGCAAAGATCATAACAGATGTTAAAGAGAAAAGCAGAATGCAATAGTGCAAGAAACGTGGTCCCAGCATTACAATTACCACAAGAAGTTCAACTATATGTTACCTGCTGCTTTTCATTCAGATATTTCTGGGGTTTCTCCTCAGATTCTGGTTCTCGTACAGCAAGAGCCATGTCCTGTGACATTAATAGATAAAACCAATTAAAGAAACAAGAACGTGTCCGAATCGAAGCTGCAAATTTAATCAGAAAAGGTCACTTCCTCTTACCGGTGTAGTCTTTGTTTCTCCATTAAGAAGATTATTTCCATTCTCTGGGGTTCTCTGAACGTTGAGAAGGAAAGAATAAATGATCAAATAAGCCTTTTTGTGTTATTACGTAAAGAAAAACAAGAATTCATATGTTGTTGGTACCGGTAAAAGCATTGTTTTTGATCGCGTGGCCATGGTTCTGCTGGTTGGAGAAATAGCAAGTGCCTGTTGACGGAGAACTTGAATCTCTGACTCTGAATTGGAAAGCTTCTCTTCCAATCTGAAAGCAGAAGCAAAATCAATATGTAAAAGTACATAACAGAAGAAAAGAATTATAACTTATTTAATCAACCAATAAGGATAACAATGACTAGTACACAAAACGAAACAGTCAAATGTATAAAAGGCCTCTTGTTTTATCCTTCAGAGATATGTTTTTACGAACCTTTGAACCGATTCATGAAGCTGGTCTGCTTTTCTTGTAGCATTTTCAAGTTCTGTGGCCAGCTCTGAGTTTCTAGCCTCTGCCTCTGAGAAAGCTTTTCTCAAGTCTTCTGCAGCTTTTCGTTCAGACTGAAGCGAAGCCTGTAACAAAAATATGACATGAATTAACACACCCAGTCTACAATACTAAGGGACTAAGTAGCATATATCGACTAGCTATAATAGTGAACATATGAAGGATGATTCGATAAGTTAAAAAAGGCATACCTTCAAAGCCTCCACCTCTGATGTTAATGAATTGATTTTTTCAGTATCCTCGACCAATACTGGAGTCTCCTTAATGACTGGAGGTGCTTCTTCAATAGCTTTCCTTGCGGCCTCTCGTTCCTTAATCACAGCAGCGTTTGCTTCTTCAACTTGCAATCGCATAGCTTGCAGAGCCTCCTGCTGTTTTGCATATTCTTGGGCTTTTGCTTCTTCCAGATCGGTCTATGTTACCAGGAATTGTCAATAACAGTGTAAACAAAGCATAATATAGTGTTAGTGTGTGGAAACGAACTTACTCTCTGTCGCTTCTCTAGTTGTAAACGCCATGTTAATTCTTCAACACGCTTCTCAAGTTTGTCTTTCGCTTCTCTAAGGGCTCCTGTGTCTCGTGCAGCCTGATTCAATTCATTGCAAAGGTAAGAAACTGATTAATTTGATGAAGTTGTGAACATTTAGCATAAAAATTTTATAAACCCAGAAAAAAGGAAACCGAACCATCTTCAGTGTCCTTAGTTCTTTTCGTGCAACTCTGCTCCTCCAGCCACATTGTGTAGAAAGGGCAGCTTTCTGGAGCTTCTTGTAGTAAGAATACGCCAAATGACTACGAAGACGAGCCTAAATTTGGAAGTCAAGAACTATCAGATTTTTTACTCGAAACTACTAATTTTGCACATCATTGATATATGGTCTCTCATTTCTCAGTTAAGTAAACAAGAATAACACTTAAGAGGATTCTTAGTAATGACCTGAATAATAGTAGCAGCCTTCATTTGCTTTCGGAATCTGAACTCATTGCGAGCAACCATTCCCCTTAGTGCTGTTTGAACTGCTATTGCAGAATGTCTATCTCTTAGATAAGACTCTCTGGCAACATGTCTTCTGAAACTCTTCTCAATCTTCACCGCTGCTGCTTGGCGTCGCATTTCCTCATAAAGGTTGCACGCTAATTTACCTAGAATTCAACATAAAGATTTGAGAAGCTCATTCCTCCAAAAGTAATTTAATCCCAGAGAAAAAGACACATAAATACTAAAATGTATTCATGGCTACAACCTACACACATGATATGCTGTACAACTACAAGATGGTAACAAAGGAGAAGAGCAATTTTTTGCAATAACTTAAGGGAGACATACCTCGGCAGTTGGACTGCAATACAATAGCAGCTCCACGTAGAGCACGAAATTCCTTTTGGGCAATATAAGTACGTATCTGCATTTGGATTTTCCTAGCGGCATTTCCAAGAACCTCAGCTCTTCTTGCATCCAACTCAGCCATCTGCCCAGCTCTAAGGAATACTTTCGTTTTCCCTAACTGCAAGTGGCAGATAATTTTTACACGACTTCTAACCAACCATTTAGGAACCGTTACATAATGCAATTACCAATGACTTACTTCATAACCCTTTAAACCTATCTTATCAAGAAGCATTCTGCAAGCAACTTTGTCGTCATAACTGCACAGAAATAGGAGCCATTAGATACAGCGGAAAAGTACTAGACATGTTTCAATGGAAACCACTGCAAGAAACGAAACATATCAACTTTATGTTTAAAAGCGAACCCCATGATCAGGGAAACAAATTTATATCAGTTGTAACTTACTTTCCCTCCAGAACTTCCGGAGCAAGAACACCAAAACGATTAAGAAACTCATAAAAGGTCCGTTTTGTAGGATAACCAGCACAGCTGATTCTAATAGCTTCCAAAACACCCTTCAAGAAATTAAGCCAAAAATAAGCTTGTAAGTTCAATAACCAAAAATCTTGTTGAAGTGCCTCAATTATATAAAGGTTCGGACTGCACTTACACCACACCGTAATTGTTGAATTACGTTCACGTTTTCGAAAATGGCAGGCTTAAGTACGTTGTTTGGCTTCACACATCTGATGTAGTGAGGTTCAGTAGAATTTAGTGTCTCCATCAAAGACTGAAGTTGAAGCTGAAATTTGAGACTAATTCTTGTTAGAAACAGTTATGAACATTTGTGACACTCTGAACTAGTTTCTGCTACATAATGTTTCAGATCATGACTATTCAACAGCCAACAAAAAAAAAAGTCAAAGTGTGAAAGAAACAAGTAATAATGTATAAATCAGTCGTATTGCTGCTCTATCAAACACACAGAGGAAGCTAATGATATAAGATGTATCCACTATATACACCATTTATGATTATCTGTCTAAGGAGAAAATCTGAGTTCCATAAATGTCTACTTAATTGGAGAACGTATCATAGCAGTTTTAAATGAACAAAGCTTTCAGGAAAGAGCCGAGAGAAAATAGGTTCCAAAGAAAGAAAATCAACTGCTCTCACTATACCTTAAAGCGTGACCCGATGGAAGAAAATTTGGTTTTACTTGATGTTTCTTCTGCTAGGCGAGGAAATAGCCCAGCTACGAAAGTACAACTAGAAGCGATCAAAAGATCCTGATGTTCTGCCACCACGTAATCCTTGTTCTTGTCAAGGAACAAGTCGGCCTGATAAGTTACCTGTTTCAGTAGGGAAGAGGATGTTAACAAGAACAATATCTAAGCTTGTCATAAGCATGTGAAAGATGTCTTACCTCTCCAGCATAATGTGATATTGCAAAGCTGGTCCGAGATAGCTTTGGTTTGGTAAACCGCTTACTATTTTTGAACGTTTGATACAGCTTCTGAGCAAATGTTTCATGTGTAGACTTAGGAAACATACTGCAAAATAATCGAACATCTATTATATAATTTGTCTCGGTCAAATAGAAGATTCTTTAATCCATGAGCACAAACTAAAACAGCTTCGTCAAAAGAGTTTAGCAGCCTACCATGCTTCATCTAGAAGTGCAATGACTCCTCCAGGTTTCTGTACGAGCAAGTCATATACACCATAAGTGTCAACTAAGGAATTAGTTGTAGTTCAACGCAAAACTATATTACGAATAAATTTGCATAAATTAAAATTAGGATACCTTCTCAATGAGTTCCAACACATCCTTGTTATCCACAAATTCTATGTAACTCCAATTAATCTCTTCTTTGGTATAATCTTCTTGTTCCATTTTGAAGACGTGCTGTGAAAAGAAAAATTGTACGTCAAAAGTCAAAAACTAAGCAGGATGAGATCAATATACTTAGAAGCTAGTGGGAAAGAGCACAACAGACCTGGTTGAAATGTTGTTGCAGCTTTTCATTGGTAAAATTGATGCAAAATTGCTCAAAGCTGGAAAAAAATACATGAAACTCATTACAGCCTATCATACTATTACAGAAGAGGAAATAATTCTGCAAGCTACCA
Organism: Eruca vesicaria subsp. sativa; assembly: GCA_932364175.1. Taxonomy (NCBI): domain Eukaryota; kingdom Viridiplantae; phylum Streptophyta; class Magnoliopsida; order Brassicales; family Brassicaceae; genus Eruca; species Eruca vesicaria. The sequence continues at coordinate 31,347 of CAKOAT010424043.1, read as the reverse complement.
AATTTACCTGTTGATTTTAAAGCTTTCAAATCCATAGATATCAAGAACACCAATTATTGTCTTAGAATTTGGATCTTGCCCGATGGAATTGTTAATTTTATCAACAAGCCTGGAAAAAAAATATGAGGTGTAAGAAGTTCGAAATTTCAAGTGGCAGCTACTGCAATAATTGAAACATGTTTTCTATAGAAGAGTCGACTTAGGGGGAATACAAAACAAAATAGGACAAGAGCCTGTAAATGCAAAGAGAGATTCTTTTTGTATACCAATCAAACAAGCGTGAATAGATAGTTTTTGCTAATGCATCCCTGCTACCCGTGGCTGAATCAGGATCAAGTGTTCTTGTAATAACCTCTTCTGGGGTCACCATTACACGTTTTATCAATGCATCTTCCAAACTCTTTGCATCACACCTTTTGAAAGAAATGAGTCCAGGATCAAGGATGTAAAAACAAACAAAACAGAAATCAAGATTAAACAAGTAAGCAGCACATACCTAAGAAGTCCAGCAGTCGTCTCCAGATGAAATCTCGATTTTTCATCCTTCAAAACTGAGGAGTCAATCTCTTTCCCTTTCGCAAATTCGACATTACCTAGATGAAGGACTGCAGCAACAACTCTAAAGATTGCATCCTGATACCATTTATCAGAAGAATCATGAATATGCTCTATCAGAGAAATCACTCTTGATGGAAAAGGAGAAAGTGGAAAACTGACCTGTTCCTCTTCACTGATGCCAACAACATCCATAGCTCTTCTGGTAGCAAGATATTCCTCGGTGTCATCCACTCCATCCAGTTTGAAGCACTTCGATTGATTTAGGTAGTGGAATGACTTAGGATCTCCCAACTTAAACTTTTCTCTTTCCTACAGAATTGGAAAAGAAATCAAATCCCCAATTAATTAAACCAGAACACTCCACAGTAAGGTTTATTGTTATCATTGTGAAGCACCAGTACCTCCGGTGGGGCAGCACATAAAAGGTAAAAACAGTGGTAATTTCTTTCTGGATCTGATATTTGACACACTCGAGACCTTTCCAACAGATACGTTCGGACAGCTGCTCCAGATATTCTCCCACTTTTGTCAAACTGAAGCTCCACAAACTTTCCAAATCGACTGTATTATGATTTAAAGAAATGGGGTTGTTTGCTTTGAAGCTTTTCTAATAAGAAGTCATTACAACAACTTTCTCATAACACAATAATTTATCAGTAAAGTAGGCTGCTGTAGGAACAAATATTTATCCTTCGCTTTTAGCCTGCGGAAGGCTAGAAAATCAATGTGGTTTATGTCATTTAACTTATTTCATGTGCCATCTTTGCAATTGATCACTGAGGTTTCTTAATTACACAACAATTTTTCTGACAAGTAGCGACTGAAGAAGCTTTTGGCCAAGAACAAGTTTGACTACGCAATCACAAAGCATTTCAAGAGACAATTCGTAGGAAAAAACTATCAGTGAACATGCGCATACCTGGAGTTGTTATTCCTAAGAGTCTTGGCGTTTCCAAAAGCTTCAAGAACTGGATTTGACTGTTTACCAACAAAAAGAAAGCAAAATAGTTAATCTACAAGTCTCTCTATAAATGTAACAATACAGTAGCTAACATAGATTTGTGACGCTCACCTCCAGAACTTGCTGTTCCACTGTCCTTCCTTCAACGCCGGATCGACCACCAAGGTAGGCAAGGTATCGCATAAGCATCTTTGTGGTCTCAGTTTTACCAGCGCCACTTTCCCCACTAACCAGAATTGAGTTGCTCTTGCCCTCATTGATCATTGCCCTACTCACAGAAGCGACAGACTAGCATGAGACAGTGAAGGAATAAAGAGTGATTCAGAGAATTTCTGCAAGCGGAACCATTGATTGGTCCTAATTACCTGTAAGCAACTTCCGCAATTGCAAACACATGTGGGCTTAATTCACCAAAACCTGCTCCTTTATACTGCTCCATCATATGAGTATCATACAGATGTGGTAACCTTTGAAACGGATTTACAGCAATCAAGATGTTTCCAGTATAAGTCTGCAAAGGCAATTTAAAGGAAATACTTAGGACTTTGTCCTGCTTAGAAAGTAAATACGTGATTTCATTAGAACTCAGCAGTAAAAATGCAAAATAACTTACATAAATTTCATTCAGCTCATATCTCATGGCCAAGTTATTCAAAACACCTGGTTCATGTAGATATGAGAGCTTTGTCATGTCATCAACACCCCCAGGGGGAGCCTCTGTATCCTTCGGAAATACATTTGCGATTTTGGCCACAACCTGAAATTAGATTTCACTGATTGTTTAATAAAATATCTGGTTTCAGTGATTGTAGTAGAATGTCAGTGACAAGCTGATATGTTAGATAAGTAACAAGTATCCAAGGCCAAAAGGGGTTAAGGAATAATGACATTTTCCAGTGACATTCTTTCTCATAAGGAAAATCACATGCAAAAAAACAGGGCAGAAGGATAGAAAACTTACGGTCTTCCCATTTGTGGTCTGTACATGAACTTCTTCATCACTAATTTTGACAACTTGTCCATCAATCCACGCCACTCCAGGATCTTCAATCCAAACATGAGAACCAACGATTATATTGACTGGACCAACCTACAGGATATCAAGCTTGAAAATGTGAGGTACACATATTTCAATAACTTCACACAATCAAGCACCTGTTCTAATCTGAATTTAGGGAATCTATATACTTAAAATCACAAACAAAAAACTTGAAAGAACGCTTTTCAAGATCTTGTAGAGAACAATGAGGAACAAAGCAAAACTATATAGAAGCTTCCTAATATGACTTCACAAGGACATGCTATCTTAAGCAGGTTCAAAGCAAACTAATAATAGAAGTTTTAAAAAAAACATGTATAAAAACTATAAGATAAGTGAAATGGTCCAAGCTGTGTTATACAACTTGCAACCCTACTTGTATATGTTCCGCAACTTGTATATTATCGGTGCCATTCAAATAGGATAAAATCTATTGAGCAATCGCTCGTTCAATGATCTACAGATCGAAACGCAAATCTCATATCTAACAACGAGCATCAAAATCAGATAAACTGTCGAGAATCAATCCATTTACTTGATTAAATCAAACAACCATTAATAAACGAATACATAAACAGAGAAAGCCGAGAAAACGAAGAGGATGATGGCAGGATTTACCATAGCTAATCCTCCTCCAGATAGATCCTATCTATGCCGCTGCCACTAGCTCATCCGCAAGAGAAGCCGAGCTTTCAGAGCGCCGAGTCAGATCGGGGTGATTCTAGGTTTTGGTGAGTCTCAAAGTTTTCTTCGGAGTCAAATTGGAAATCGGGGGAGATCGGATAAGTGGAAACTGAATCGGAATGTTTTCTCTCTCTATCTCTAGAAAGGCTGATGGTGTTGTTGAAGAAGAATGGGGACTTGGTCTTCTAGCAGCAGACGTCTAATGGCTCCTTTTTCTCTCTCCTTGAGCAAGCAGCAATGTTTTTTCTTTCTTTTGAGCTGTGTCAACATTCTCTCACTCTATACACTTTTTTATTTTTCAAAAAAGAAAAAAGAATTTAATTTTTTTTGGTGCTTGAGAATAGAGATTGTTTGAGTGGGGTCCAGTGAGACTTAAGGGGACGGTGAGGTGGATCGCGTTGGATATTCGTTTGTGGTCAGCCACCCACACCAACACACACACTTGAATATAGGTTAGAAGCAGCCAACGGAAAATAAGGATGATTATTGTCGTTAGTTTATTTTACTAGTTACGTTTTTTTTGTTGTCTTTTCCCTTTGACTTGCTCGTTTTATATTTCTCTGCCTTTTTCTACCAAATTAAAGTTTTTTTTTTAAAGAGAATTAAAGTATTTTTAATTTTGAGTAAATTATGGCTAATTTGTCTCTAATTATTTTCCCTATTTAATAGCTCTCGTTTGAGGACAGGTTTATGTGTATAAGTTTTAATAAGTTTTTCTATTTTGAAATTATCTTTTGGATATAACTTGTACATAACGTCTTTTAAGTTTTAAAATAGTTTTGACTCTTATTTTCGTGATGAGGGATTATATTAGATAACGTCTACACTTTAAGATACTTGTTTACATGGACTTTAGGACTAATTACAGCAATAACTATATAACAATTAAAATATATTTTTAACCAAAAAAAAACTATAGAATAATTATAAGAAACAAATATTTAAACGAGTTTGTAATTAGGAAACCAGCAACTAGAATACAGTGCAAGTGGTGAAAATGATTATGGCTACTACAAAATATGATTATTTTATAGACAGCTTGGTCATGGCCCCTTGTAGAATATACATATATTTTATCAAAGACTTCAAGTTGGATTGAGGAATCAAATCTGGACATGCTTCAAATCAAACCAACTCTCTCTGAACAACAAACAGATTTAAAGTGCATTGTACAATTTCGATGATGGATAGAAAGACTAGTGGAATAAAAGATTTTAGGGTCGGGCTCTTTTGTTGCTACATGTAGAAGGGCACTTGTAATGCTTGATATGCTCAGCTCTAGCTGGAATGATCTACGCATGGAACCATTTCTCGCACATGTCATAGCAAATCCAGAATTGATCAGAAGGCAGAAGCATAGTTATCTCCACAAGCTCCAGACAAGGTATCACCGTGTTCGTCTTTCTTTTCCATGGCTTGTATTGTATTTGAACTTTTGCCATCTAAATCTCTCTGCATTTTAGAGCAAGGAAAATGTTAACTACCCCAACATAACAGTGTAAACCTTAGAAAGACACTAGCCGGCCATTTCATTACAAGTTGCCTCTTAGAGTTCATACTAAGTACAGATCCAACGATTACAGGATATCATATACAACTATGGTCGACCTTTTTCGTGTAAGAGTGTAGTTGAATTACCAGCTAACCTAACAAACAGCTTTAGATCGGTTAGTGTACTAAGAGAGGAGTTAAGGTGATGGACTTATGGGAATTCATCTTAAGGTTCTTTAGTTTGGATTGTTCCTAGTTCATAAAAATACTAAACCTCATTAAATGACATCATGAATCTTACCACTTTTGAATTTCACTTACATTTGTTACCATTTTGATTTTCTGTTGAGGGTTTTCCCTTTGTTTTTGTTTTTTTCTTGAACTTCCGGTTACAGCTTCGAATGTAGTAGCAACCTCATTGATCATGTACATGTTGAACAAGCGCTTCCTGTATTAGTAAGCATACCAGTTAGTGTGGAAATGTTGGAGATATCATGATATGGTAGAGAAGATCTTAGAAAATATAGACCAGGTTAGAAGAGAATACAGACCAATCAAGAAAGAAAGGATAATACCTGTCAGCTTATAGAAATCTTGAACCAAAGTAAAAGGAGACAGAAAGTAACTACGCATCACTGTGGACAGCAATATGAGGAAGCCAATCTTTTTCATGCATTCCATCTCTGGCAAAGTCGATGCCAAGTGCAGGTTCTGGAAGCTGTAGAGGTATTTCTTCAGCTGGTAAATTAACTTCCCAAACTTCATTTGGGAATCCATACAAGCAAAGATTGTCCTCTGAAATGGCATACAATACAGACTTTCAGTTTCTCAACTAGCACAGATTTTGAGTTTCTCAACTAGCACAGGAAGTATGAAACATTGATTAAATGTTCTACGTAATCAAGTACTCATTGTCAGTTCCGCAAATCAGACACAAAAATTACAGACAACAAATCTACAGAAGAACCTAGAAGCAAGCTGTACACTAACAATATATATGCATAAGGAATCACTACAAAAAGGAACTTCTAAAAACGAGAGACCGTAAGCATTGAAATGGAGTTAGAGCCTAGAGGGAACCAAGAAAGAAATGAATGAAGCAACTTGAGAAAGGGGTAAACTGTGCAAAGAGAAATTACGGAAGTACATATCTAAAGAGAGAGAACTCTTTGTTTGTTTGTTTGTTTACAGATACGTTAAGATATATAGTAGGATTATAGGCTTAAAAACCGTTTATACCAAACGCCCACATGAACCCATTTTTAGAACGTATGATAGAGCCCAGCAAGTCCTATAATGGGCCAAAAGAAGCCAATCGTTGAATATTGAGATTGTTTATTATGTCCTAGATCGGTCCAAAATCTATTATGATAACAACCAAAATTAGAGTATAAATTCTTTGATAATAAAGAGAGTATAAATTCATGTAGAGAAATGAAGTGAGATCGAACGAGATTATGGCAATGTAAGTTCGTGTTAAAGCAAATCAAATGAAAAAATTGTAATTCTTTCAAATTTGATTGTATAGATGTGTTGGGATATTGATATACGAAACACTAAACATTTCAACCAGAGTTTATATTGTTTTGCAATACATTACATATGATCACTTTATGGTTTCTACTTTCTGTATTTTGACTTATAATTTTCATTTTGTGTATATATCCTAATTGATCTGTGTTTGTATAACGGAGTTAAGCTGTGTAAACGATTCAATTATTGTCAAGCATCTGAAGATGTGGTTAGAAACTTATCAAAGAAAGCTTTGTCAAGCCATTGTCACCTCTTCAATGTTATGATGGTTATAACTCTTTACAAAGAAAACGTCTCACATGACATGTTTTGTATCTCTGAATGATAAAAACAGAGAGCAGTGTTTAATAATGTCAGGTATCTCTTGTCATTCAAGATTGAACTAACTCGAAAGTGAAATGAATTAAGATATGAACAAATCTTACTACCGCAAAGCATTATTAAGTCACAAACAAACACTTTCTTTCGTTTCAGGTTTCTCAAAAGTCAGAGAGCCAAATTTGAATACATCGATAATCGAATCATTGAGCACAACACTTGACTACGGTGAACAGCAACCTTTGATACCTCTAAAAGTCTAAATAAAACAAGCAGCAACGCGTTAATAATTTATATGAACTAGTGGTCTACTTGTTGTAAGCTTTAGCTAATCAGTAGATCGAAATGGTTTACCTTTTACGATTTTTTTAACCACCGAGTGGGAGCATCAGAATAGCGGAATTACCGTAGAGAGACGCGGGACCCTTTTTAATTAAATAAAAACCGGTAATCCCGGTTAAAGTTTTGATTAATTAATTTAAAAAAAAAACAGAGACATCAGAGAAACATAAAAAGAGGACCAAACCCAAACCAAAGTAAAGAAACTGACAGCATCTCTCTCTCTCTCTATCTCCCTATCCAAAAAGACAAAATAACCAGTCGCCGGAAAATGCTGACGTGTATAGCTCGTTCTAAGCGAGCCGGTGATGAATCCTCGGGTCAACCCGACGATCCGGATTCTAAGCACGCCAAATCTCTAACATCTCAGGTACTAATATCTCTCTCTCTCTGCTACCTCCGCCTCCTTCTAATTCTGATCGAGGGCATTTTCGTCATTTTAACACAGCTCAAAGACATGGCTCTGAAAGCTTCAGGTGCTTACCGGCATTGCACGCCGTGCACGGCGGCGCAGCCTCAGGGACAACCGATCAAGAACAACAATCCAACGACGACGACGGCGAAATCGGATACCGAATCCGATCAACGGTTCAAGAGTCTGTACGGAAGATCAAACAGCTCCGTCACCGCCGCCGCGGCGGCGACGGCGATGCAGCAGCCAAGAGTGTGGGGGAAAGAGATGGAGGCGAGGCTTAAAGGGATATCGAGCGGCGAAGCGACTCCGAAATCAGCGAGCGGGAGGAACCGGGTTGACCCGATTGTGTTCGTGGAGGAGAAAGAACCGAAGGAGTGGGTTGCTCAGGTGGAGCCAGGTGTCCTCATTACCTTCGTGTCTCTTCCCGGTGGTGGTAATGATCTCAAGCGTATACGTTTCAGGTACGTACGCAAAACTCTGTATACTTTGCTTTTTTTTAATCTAATGGTCGTGATTGTTTTGTGTTGGAGTTTGTTATTCTGATCGTACGGTGAGAGGTTTTAGTTTTACTTGTGGTTTCGTTCGTTGTCGGCTCGTTTTCTTGTTTTTCTCCACGTTTGTTTTGGTTTGGTCGTGATTTGGAGAATGTTCGGAAGATGCTCGGAACTGAATCTGATTATCTTATTTAAAAAATACTAATATAATACTATCAGTGTAGAGCATAATATATAATTGTATTTAAAATAAATAAATTAGTGTATATAATATGGATTAAGTATGATTTTGTGGATTTCCATGTCTAAAGCAAGGTATGTTGATACAATATAACTTAAGAAACTACAACCTAACAATCATGCCATGTATTTTAGAGAAAATCTACCACTTATTTTTTTTTTTATAAGTAATTATATATCTCGAGATTATAATTAGAACATTACAATTCTTTATAGGACATTTTTGGGCTTAATCTTTTGGTTCAGGTTTTATGGTTCATATTTGTGTTTTTCTGAATTAAAATAAATTTGGTAAATTTATTATTATCCATTTTGGATGATATGGAGAAAATAAAACAAAATAGTACCACATTTGACATTGTTTGATGTCTTGTCTTGAATAGAAAAATGGGTAAATATGTTGGTGTGAAAATGTAAATGAAAGGTAAAAAAATTAAAATAAAAGAGGGATGGGACCAACAGTTGTTGACTGTAACGCCTTCACGCCTGATGAGCAGAAGCAAAGGTCCAAAAAGCAAAACTTGGTGTTCCCTCTTTTTTTAAAGTGCTTCTTTGGGTCATCATCATCTCTTCTCATTCTGTTCTTCTCCTTTTTCTGCTTTTATCCTTTATGTTTTCTTTCAAAATTAGGCTAATCTTGATTGACTATTACTTTATTGTTTCTTTTCTTTTTGTTTGTTATCTTCAAAATCAAAATGTTCAGTCCACACCAGAAACTTTAAAGAAAACAAAAGCTTTCAAACTTATGAATGACCTGCTGCATTTGTTTTATCAATCATATGAAATCACTATATAATATAAGTGTGTTAAAAAGTTATTAAGATGCTAAGAAATGTTTCTATAGATTTGTTTTGTTCAATCAAAGATACAGAATCATTGGTTGGTAGAGTTTTTATCTTTTAATCATTTTCACTACTATCTGGGGTTTCTTTCTCAGCATTTTTTGTTTTGCTTCAATAGAAATTTTGTTTTATTAATATCATGAGTGCCTTATTCTCCGCTTCTCTGTCATGCAATCACATTATTGCTGTTGTTGGTGGCAATGTCTTGTTATTCCAAAAGACAAAAGAAGAAATAGTATATACAAATATTAAAATAAAATAAAGCAAACAGCTTTAGCCTTTAGCACAGTTTCGTTCACTCCTATGTCGCCTCTTGAAAACGACAACATCAACGTATTTTGTCTCTTCCTTGCTTCCATTCTTTGTCTTCTTCCCGTATCAGCCACAGTTCCATTTCTGTCATTTACTGTGTCTTTTGTCAAACTTTGGTCCTTCTTTATGTTCTTTCCTTCATTTTCCATCAGATTAATCTTAGTTAATTTTGTGTTTTGTATTGTCTAGTTTAGATTTTTGGTAAACATATAGTATAATTATTAATCTTGGGATAAAGTTATACGATTAGAAAAAATGAGTGTGCTTTGAGAATTCTCTCCTACCCAGCTCTCACATAATTACTTTCACTGTTAGCCATAATCATCTTATCTAATTATTAGCTTTGACCATTTTTGCCTCTGTTTTTCCTCAATGTTTTTTTCTTAATTTCTACATAATTTTGATTGTTATTACTATTAGCGACTCCATTAACTACCTTTTTAAAAGAAAATTGACATTCAAAATGTAGCATTGGTATCTCTTGTTTTCAACTCTCTTTTTAGCCCTAGCCTATGGGTTCAATTTTGTCAAAAGGTTTTATTGAAAACAGCTATTGTTACTTTGACAAACCTCCCCTTAATCCGCTTTGGTTAATTCCCACTTTTGTTTCTTGGTTCTGATTAAAGTTACCTTCTTCTCACAATTTTATTGGACAATCTAAATTAAACTTAGAATCTCATGAATATCATGTGTCACAAAACCTATGTGAGTTATGATAGCCTAAGCTATTTAACTTAAAGTTTGCTCATATGAGATGATTATTTTATCTTTTGGTCTTTCACTCTTATAACATACCATTTGTTAACTTTATAAGATTAAGACAACATGTTTCCAAAATATAGTTTTTCTCACTTCTGTTATGTTTTTAAAATCTTGACCAGCCGAGACATGTTCAACAAGTTACAAGCTCAACGATGGTGGGCAGATAACTATGACAAAGTAAAAGAACTTTACAACGTTCAAAAACTAAGCCGCAACGCTTTCCCTCTTCCTACACCTCCTAGATCCGAAGATGAGGTTAGCTTAATCGGATCTCTAAACAAGACAACTAAAGCTATGATTATCCACTAATATGTTCATCTGTAAATCTTTTGTCAGAAAGCAAAAGTGGAGTACCATCCAGAGGATACTCCTGCAACACCACCTTTGGACAAAGAACGGTTGCCTCGTACCGTACATCGTCCAGCAGGATTGGCTGCTTACTCATCCTCGGACTCACTCGACCATAGTTACACGCAAAGCCAGCAGTTTCACGACTCTGGTCTACAAAACTCAACTCCTAAACTTTCAAGCATAAGTGGGGCCAAAACAGAAACTTCTTCCATGGATAGCTCGTCGAGAGATGCAGACAGGTCAGAGGAAATGTCGGTAAGCAATGCGAGTGATGTTGATCAGAACGAATGGGTGGAGCAAGATGAGCCTGGCGTTTATATTACCATCAAAGTTTTACCAAATGGGAAAAGAGAGCTTAGAAGAGTCAGATTCAGGTGAACTAAAAAAAACAGAAAAAAAGAGAGTTTCATTACATTGTTTCATCCATTGTTTTTTTTAACTCAAAAGTCTCAATGAATGTGTTACTTTATTTTTTGGATTGCAGCCGAGAGATATTCGGAGAGATGCAAGCTAGGTTATGGTGGGAAGAGAACAGGGCAAGGATACATGAACAATACTTGTGATCATCTTCTTAAATAAAATCTGGTTTCCCTGCATCAAAACGGTTTTGTGTTTTTTGATTCCTCATTCTCGGTATACCGTTTTTTTAAATATATATTATCCAAGCTGAAGTAATTCTTATCTTTCTTTTAAAGAGAAATCATTCCACATGTACTCCTTGTGCCTCCCTGTCCCACAAATCTTAAATATCAATCGAAACAGTAGAAACTTTACCTTCTTCTCACACGCGTGACATGGACTGTATTATTTACGTTTAAGCTTCAAACTGGTTATAGAAACTCATTCAATTGCATTATTTTAGATTCTTGTTTATTAGACTATCATGCTCTAATGGCTGTAATAGAGTGAAATCAAGCAATATGTTTTTGCAAGCATTAGAGCACACTTATTCTCAAGTGGTGATAGGGTTGTCAATACTGCTCAACTAGTTGGTACTTGTTAGTGAAAGTGGGGACAAGACTTGGTTTAGTACACATTCTATATGAGTTTGTTTTTTTTTTAGCAGCAGGTGACGAAACCCTTAAGCAAGACTTAAGTGGAGGTTAGAACAAGCAAGTAACACACTTACCACTAAAACTTAAATGGCAGAGATGATAAATTTTTAAATTTTTTTAAGACATTACTGAAGCAAAAAAGAATAATAGATTCAGTTAAACTAAATATCTCTGTCTTCACACAACAAGGAAAAAACGAAAACAAAGGAAACAAGAAGTTTGAGCAAATCTTAGTATCTCATATGCGGCAGTGAAATGAGCATGACATCTTATATAAGACAAAGTTGATGGCACGATTCGTTGATTTTAGTGACCATATTTCTGGAACTCCCACTCACTGTTATCTGTTAAAAAGCAAGAGCTAATATTAACAAACAGAAAAAAACTGCAAAGTGAAAGAGCTTCAAAAAGAGAAACACATACCTAATGGACAAACTTGACGAGTCTTTAACCATCTGCTGATACAGTGAAAGTGGAACGCGTGATTGCAAACCCCTGTACAAGTACAAACAATAATTAGTCTTTCAGTTAAGGAAGGCACTAGCATCGTATGTATTTGGATTTTTTTTGAAAGTTGTCTAAACACACAATGGATAGAGATTAAGGATCTCTTAATAGAAACTTCCTAGTCTCTCTACCAGAAAACAAAACAAAAAAGGGTTCCTATCTACTTTTCTAGCTAACAAGATTCATCATCACTCATTAAATCAAGCAATTGAGATACAAAGATATGTGACGCAAGTGAGTTTATGATTCATCTTTCAATCATAGAGAAAACTCCAAGTATAAAACCCCTGCAGGATAATAAAAGGACGCAAAACAAAAACTACAATCTTGCCTTTTCTTATAAGATCTTGCATTCCATTAATCTAAACAATGGCACTATTCTCCACAACACAAGCAAAATTCAACGTCAAGATTGAACAAACGCACTCTTAAAGATACTAAATCACTAAAACTTGCGTATAGTTTATACGTTTCTAATATACACAATCACAACTGTAATCAACTAAATCAAATCTCAATTAGGAAGCAAACATCACAACAATTCAAAAGGCGTAGAAGAAACAAGACTCACCCCAAGCAACAGTGCATTCCTCACTCGTAGCGCTGGCCTGATTAGCCTGACATTCAATACCTAAACAAACACAAACAAGAACGATCTAAACCTAACAATTCAATAATCTCCTGATTCATCATTCATCGTTAACAAACTCCTTATGAATCGATTGTAACTTACAGAGATCCATGATGTGGTTTCTGCAGATAGCGCAATTATCAACAACGATATCTGTCAATCACAAAAAATAAACATCAATAATCAATCAAACCCTAACCTAACCATTCAATCAGATAATATAAAAAAGAGGATTAGCTCGTGATTACCCCAAGCCCAGAGAGCGACGGCGCTCCACTTCTTAACTTCGAATCTCTTCGCCTTCTTGCTCGATGAAGAAGGTGCAGCGGAGTTAGAGGATTCACCGGCGGGGATCATGTTAACGTCGGTATCGAGAGAAGCCATTGATTTGATCTCTGAAAAATCGAAAACCCTAATAAAAGTCGAAGAGGGGACGATCGCAAGGAAATAATTGAAATTCTGATTACAGAGTTTATACAATACAAAGCCTTGTGGGTTTTTATATTAGTCGGTTCCCTTATTTTTTTCAGTTTTTCTTTTTTTATTTACACAATTTAACATATATAATTTTTTTTTCTTTTATCATCCAAACAAATCTTTTTAATTGGTTAAATAAATAATGTAAACATCTGAACCAAAGAAATAATCTAGTCTTTTATAAAAAAAAAATACTTACACATTTGATGTCAAAAAGGAAAATTATACTTTTACATAATTTGTGCTTCAAAAAAAATACTTTTACATATTTCTTTTTATTACTAGTTTTTGAAATTTCATTCTAGTCAAATATATTTCAAGAAAATATGCATCAAAGATATCTTACAAAACAATGTCACAAATATTATGTCTACAAACCATGCCTCATGAGTGATATACAGTAGCTATAAGATGTACATGCTAAACCCCAACGAACAACCTTGTTCATTGCATCTGTCTTTGCTCTCTCAGAGTTGAAACTTTCTTCCGCAGTTCAACATTTGTTATCCTCTCCACCTCCAGAGCTCGTTCAAGCTGGATAACATTACATATCCCATTTAACTTGTTAAAAACATATATTAAACAAATTGATTTTTGAATTCCATAAACACACAAACTATATGGAACGAGAATCATTCGAACATGATTCGCATATAATACTACTTGCTATATACTCGCACAAATCATATGCATTTATTTACCTTTGCAGCACGCATACTCCATTCTCCCAGTATAGCTCTTAACCTCTCATTCTCTGCTACATACTGTTTCACGAGTTGTTACAAAAGAAGACTATTACTTTCTCTTTTGAGCATTTTCTTGTCTAAACAAATAAAAGCTTTCAGAAATGAGTAGCCCTTGCAAGCTGGTCGGTCAATCTGTGATGGCGATGATTCCTTCTGTTCCTCATAAGTTCTTATGTTAATAGATAGATCGTACCTGATTATTGGTATTCCGGACGTGCTGTATCTCTCTATCTCTCTCAGAGATTAGAGACCGAGCGAGATTGAGTTCAGAATGGAGTTGATCCACCTACACACATACCGTTTTCATTTAGTATCCTCCTTCATTCAAATATGTTATAGATTAAAAAAAAAAAGAGTTTAGCCTTGAAATGCCAATCAACTATCTCCCACCAAGTTTGTAAGAAAAATCAACCACGTGACTTTGCAAGTGTCTCATTTGTTAAGCGAACTTTACCTCAGCAGAAAGTGTTCGTAATTCCTGATCACGAGTCGCCACAAGGTGTGCCAGATCAACCTGAAAATTTTAACACTTATTAATTGCAATATCAAAAACACAGAGGGTAAAAGAAAAGCATTCGTCAGTTTGCAAACCTGGGGCGTGCTAGTACCATTGGACTGTTCATATTTGCTTAAGGACTCTTGCAAACGTAGAATCTGAAAGCATACACAACAACGATCAGAAACTCACTCTAGCAACATACATGGGATTATTCAGAAAATTAGGGTAGATGATGAGTTATAGAAAGCAGTAAAGTTAGGACTACTAATACGAAACTGTAGTTTAGAAGGAAAAACACGAGCATCAAGATTCAGAAATGAAAAGTATGCATGAAAAACAATTCATGTAATCTCACCTCTTCACTGAGATAATGGAGATTCTCGCGCTGATATTGCAGTAGAGCCATCTGCTGATCAGAAAGTCGACCCGCTTCATGGTATCTGTTTTTCAAGCAAACAAAACTAAGTAAGATTTGAACGAAATTTTCGTGAAAACAAATATAAATTCCAGTGTGATTGTGTAAATACCTCAATCCTTCCAAAGCAGCTGGTTGAAGAGGAGAATATAATGAATTTAACACATCGGGTTGAGAGTTCACTGAGTTATACTGGCGAACATAGCCTACCAATATTAAATACAGATAAGATCAGCTGCATAATGCTCTAGCAATGTGAACAAAGAAAACAAAATAAAAAGTTCTGATACTGAAACCCAGAACAGCAATTCTTAAAGGAACTTCAATGATCTCCTGATATTCAAACACAAAGTATAGGTAATTGTAAAAATTGCACACATAAATACAAATTTATTTGATCACAAAATGTAGACGATTCATGGTGATTTAGCAAGCATATGATCGCAAGAGTGTTCAGACACATGACAAATACAAACTGGTTTCATATCTGCACTTGGCAATCATGGCAAGAAAAAATAAGACGAAGAAATCATCCAGGCCTAATAGCTGAAAAGGTTTGGCAATATATTTCTCTAGTTGAGGTACCATTAATTAGTTCTGAACGCATGCCTAAAGTATGAGAATGGTTTTCTAGACCTTATGCTTACCAACAAATACAATCATAAACGAAGCAGCCGATATTGCTTCAACAGACATGATAAACCTGAAACATTTAAGTACTCGTAAGTAAGCGTTTGGGACCTTGGCAAAATAGAAGTTAATGTATCTAAAAAGAAGGATGCAGACCTTTGCACAGTTAAAATGGGAAGAACGCTGACATATGGTCTCCAGACCATGAAAAGCAGCATAGATGCAGTTCCTAAAACAAAACGGAGTCAACTATATTGAGTTCACAATAAAGAGATATATTAAAAACTATATAACTGCAAAAGTAGCGCTACAAATTACCATATGCCATGATGGCAAATGGCAGACGGACTACATGTTTTAATTTCTGGCTGAAACTGTAATAGCCCTGCAATAGAAGGTTCATTCAGAAGGTCACCAGATGAAACAACTAAAGCTACACTAGAGAATATCCACCTATGTCTACAACATCGCTAGCAAAAGAAATAAAAATGAGCAGTATCCACTTCGTTAGGAAAAATGTTACCTGCAAGCGTATTTTCTGGACCTGGTTGACGAAATATTGCTGAAACATACCTGTAGCAGAAAACAATTACGATATTTTACACATAATGCTCCAGGAAGAAATACTTCATAGCAGAAACATGACATGGTAACAGAGGTAGACGGATGATAATGTGAAAATCGATTTTAATGATTTGTACAGGTCAGATCAAAGCAAGAGAATGTTGTTCTCACTTCTGAACTCCACATTAACTAAATATGGGATTGGATGGTGGTTTCTTCGGCTATGAACAATCAGTACCATGATCATGCCTATTTACAATTTCTTTGTAGTGATGTGCTGAAATGGTGTGTTGAGTGTTTGTTACCTGTTAACATCAAAAGAGCAACATTGCAACTGCAAAGAAGCGATGGGATAAGAGACTGTACAGGCTGAAGTATCAGCGGTGCTCCAACTGCTAAAACAGCGTAAGCTGCCTACATATAGTAACCAAAAGAAAAAAAGTAAATATATAAAAGTAATACACTCAATTTTCTTTCACAAAAAAGGAAGTTACAAAAACACTTGCCAAGATGAATAGGTAAACGCAGCTTCCAACAAGACTTCTAGATTCTCGATGACCGAAGAGAGGAGCTTCGTGGAGTATATCAAGAAACCTATCATCACAAGGAATCTTCGATAAAATGGTAAAAAATCGAAGACATTAATCGATTGAAAAGCTTACATAGCATTGTCTTCCCCGTTCGTCGGATTGAAAGAAGGAGCGCGTCGGTGATTCGTCATTTCTAGTATGTGTTTTCTTCCTTCTTCTCTCTTTCGTTAACTGTAATCTCCGATACTTGTAGTGAGAAAGAGAGAGAGGGAAGGGGGGAGGTTTGCTTGAAATTAGGGTTGAATCATATTCGTTTCCCCCAATCTGGAGTTTTGATTTGGGAGCTTCAGTGTGAAAGCTTCTCCTCCTACCTGTAACCTCGTTGTCTACTTGTAAATATCAACAAAAAAAGGATTTGGAATGTTTGGTATGCACTTTGATTTCTAACTCTCTCTCTGAACAACCAGTCAATTACGAGGATGATTACATTTTTTTAATTCTCGTTAAATTTTCATGGCTTTTGGGCTTTTTATTATCTAATCTAGTGGGCTTTTTAAGGGCCTAATGTTATGTCACTAAAACAAACGCCATTGAACAAATCGTCATCTCTACTGAAACTGAATTTGCTGATATGTGCATGATACTGTATAT
Source organism: Eruca vesicaria subsp. sativa (assembly GCA_932364175.1). Lineage (NCBI taxonomy): Eukaryota > Viridiplantae > Streptophyta > Magnoliopsida > Brassicales > Brassicaceae > Eruca > Eruca vesicaria. Next base: position 14,303 of record CAKOAT010424043.1, on the reverse strand, counting down.
CCATTGTCTACGTCTAGTGTCTTTCTGTTATGGTTGCAAAGTATTCGGCACTCAGCACCGATCAGATTGTTGTTCTCTTAGAAATGATATCATGTTGTCTACGTGAGCTGCAAAGTACCAACCGAGACGAGTGAGTACACCACAACCATCTTACCTAGTGGTCGGCTATATTCTTCTTTCTCAAATGGTAAGCCAATACGATAAGCTTTTTAAAAATACAACTAGAATCAATCATAAATGATGATGACCAGAACTTTGAAGAGAATAATAAACAATGTTGGCCGCACAAAGTTTAAGTTAGACCTTAGAACTAAAACAAAATTGAAAGAAAAGCAACAAGTAACTCCAACACTCCATTTTTCATGGTGACAATTTCTTCTTCAAATTCTTGATCGACTTCACTCCTTTACGTGTGTTGGGTTTCACTTTCTTCTTCGTTTTCCTACTCTGACAAGACAGCTCCCTCACTGGCCCAACCGGGATTCCTTTCTTCAGAGCACTCCCTCTTGGTGTAGCAGACAGCCTGGAGGCAACCTCAGGCACGTTTTGCTTTCTTCTAATACTCTAGTTATTTATTTTTTTGAAAAGTAGTTCTTGTTTTTTTAGTTTTTGTGGAAATGAACATTTTCGTGCTTTGTAGAAGTAAAAATATTTCCTTGTGACTAGCAAAAGCATTTTTCAAAAAAAGCAATTCTCATAACACTCTTTTTTGAAAAGGCTTTGGTGTAGAATTATAATTGGAAGTTTTAAGTTGCATAAAATTGGGTAGTGTTTATGAGAAAATAAAAGAAATTTCCTTTGTGAAAAATACAACTAATATTCTTGCTAAAAGCAAAAGCATTTTTCAACAATATTCCAGAAACCAAATTTAAAGCAACCCTTTTTCAGAAGGTTTGCTGCAGAGTTAAAACTCGAAGTTGACGTTGCATCAAATTGGTAACTGAAATATCCAATAATTTATTTCTCTAGATTATAAATATGCAGAAAATACAGATATAAAAAATCAGGAGATGTGATATTTTTTTTATGCTGTGTAAAGATAACATTATGCGGTATGGTGAACTAGAGAGAAAATAAATATCCAGATAGTCAAGAGCCATCTTAGACGTCTGCAACTGATACTTATTACTTAATACAGTTGAAGCCAATAGATTATAAAATGAAACACTGAAACCAATAACAACTCAAAACAACAACCATTGGAAAAAAAAAATCAGAATGGCAGACGAAATTGACTAAAACACACATGAAAAAAATAACATAGAAAAAACGAAAGAGAAGCTTAATTAGTTCCTCCAAGCACACCCTTAAGCTTCTTAACCTCTGCATCGCTAAGGAACGTTGTGGCTTCAACGAGCTCTGAAGGCAAGTCATTTGCAAACAAAGCAAACGATAGAATCTGGAGCCCTGGAGAGGAGCTTCCAAAGGCAACAAAGGCCAATGCAGGACCTTTCCCAGAGTTAAGCTGAAAATGAAGGAGCCCTTGAGGAAACACCATAGAATCACCTTTCTGGAGAGTCTTCAAGTAAACTTTGTTAGCAGAGGAGATGAATCCAGCGCAAATGGTTCCTTGTATGACTACAAGAACCTCAGAAGCACCAGGATGAGTGTGAAGAGGGATGACACCACCAGTGGCTAAGTCAAGACGAGCCAATGAGACACCAAGTCCATTGATGCCTGCGAAGGTAGGGGCAAAAGCTGGAGTCACTGCGGCTTTAATGATGTTGGAAGTGTTTCCAGCTTTGCCTAGACCGGTGAATGCGAAGTCATTCTCGGTGACCTGGTCAGGGTTCTTGCAAGAGTATCCTGATGGGCTTTGAGGACCCTTTGGATCAGCTACACAAAAGTCTTGAACTGAGGCAAAAGAGATGGATGAAACCAAAGAGAGGATGATGAAAATGTGGATTATCATTTTCATAATTTTCTTAAAGATTATTTAGAGAAGAGTCTTGAAGTTATGAGGCAGAAAGATAGGCCGTCTAGTTTATATAGAGAGCCCTATAAGATATTGATATTGTTAACGTTAGGAGGGTCTTGAACCAAGCTAGAGAGATAGTTTTTTTTTTTTTGTTAGCATTGCATGCATGTGAACTTTGAGTGTACGTATGTGGGGAAAAGCCCACATGGATGTATGGGGCATCATGTCAGAGATTTTTGTCAGTTTGGAGAATGGTGATAAATGGTTCGCTTTCAGTAATCTTAACTTCTTAAGAAACTTTTGTTCCATTCAACTGTTAAAAGAGTAAAAGTAATCATTTGCTTAATGCAAAAGTATAAACCTAACACGGCTGTGGCAGATCTTTTAATCTTTTTATAGTATGCTAATTTTTTAAAAAATTCATGAATCCGAACTAGTTACTCTCAAGGTTTGGGTTCTGAATCTTCTGATAAATGTACAACATGGTAAGAACGTGAAGCTTGAATGGTAAAAACTGTTAGAAGCTCCTAATGTTTTTTTTTTTTACAGAAAATATCTAGGAGGCGACGCTTTTTATGAGATATTTTTGTATAAAAAGATATGTAAAAATCGAAAGGAATGGAGAAGAAGCGAGATTGATGTGGACCAGTTTTGAATAAAGAGTAGACATGTCTTTTCCTTCTCTAATTTGGACTCCTCTGCACTGTTTCTTATCCTCTCATCTCATCATCTTTCGAATTTGTGTGGCTCTTCAACGTTCCCTCTTGCTCAGGGCATTTACTATCTTATTGTCTTTTGATGGGTATTATTATTTAAAATTTTCAATTTTCAATCCTCTTTCTTTTAATCGATGCATAGTATTTGCCTATTTGAACAAAAACTGCTTCAGTATGTTAGCAACTCATGTTTGAATCCGGTAGTTAAAGACCGAGATTTCTAGTTTAATAGTTCAGGCATACTGTTGCACGCTGCAAGAAAAAAGGTTTCATACTATTGATTTCTAGTTAAAGACCGAGATTTCTAGCCTATGTTCATGCATACTATTGCAGATGCTAGTTATATAACTTATACAGTTTGCAGTGTTGAAATAATTCAAGTAACCTGAGCATAGTGTTTGTCTATTCGTACAAAAGTTGATTATGAATTAAGCATCTGCATTGGCAGGTTTTCTTGAAGAGTTCTCATCAATAAATAAAACAAAATAATAAAAAATGAAGAGAAAGATTAGAAAAGAGTTTTCAAAAGAGAACGTTTGAGAAACTCTTTAGAATTTGTTTTCTCAAAAAAAATAACTCTTTAGAATTTCATATAAGTTTTGCCATTTTCAATTGATTCAAGTTTTATTTGGAGATTAAAATTTAATTTTAGTTAAATTAGATTAAAATACTAATATTTTTTTTGCTTGAAAACCTTAGAAGGGTTCTCATGGATGTGGGTACTCTCATAAATCATATTTGTGTACGGTAAAGAAAGATGGAGAGTTTTAGTTCATGCATACTATTGCATGCTGCCAGAAAAAAAGGTTTCATACTATTGCAGATGCTAGTTGTAGTTTTTAGTATGAAACTAATTCAAGCTACATTATGGTAAAACTTGTTCAGGGTTTCTTGAATTTGGTTGTGTTCAACAACAAAAAAAAAGGTTTCTTGAGTTTGGTAGAAGCTTGGTTCATGCATGGGCTTATTGCCATTTGGTACAATAAAGTTGGGCTCTGTTTAGTTTGTTGACAGAAAAACCGGGGCCTTGCGCTCAGTTAGAGTAACATGCATGCATGATCAACAAAACAAATATTACTAAACAAATATTACTAAAGGTAAGGAAATTGCTAACGAAAATTATATAATAACATCTTATAGAGTTACGACTAATTTTCTAGGTTTTTATAATCAATCAAGTCAAATATCTTATATATTAAAACAGAAGTCATGACTTCACTTCATGTGTGATATTTTAAAATGGACCATCTTATAGAATTTATAACATTATATTATTCAATCATTAATAACATTCATTAGATTTACTAATAACATTTATTGAGTTTATTAATTTTTTTATTCGGCTAATAAAAATTAGATGATCCACTGGATTTATAGATATTATAATAAATACATGTTTAAATTAAACTTATATAATTTAATATTGTAATAGTATAAGATAATTATTTATATATTTTGATGTTAACTTTAAAAATTATATAGTTTATTTTTTAAAATAACAGAATCATCATTTTCTAACAATAATTAATCTATACTATATAATAATTAATCATCATTTTCGATATACACACCTTATATAATATATACCCATTTAGAAATAAAAAATGTTTATATAAAAATAAATGAAAACAAATACCCGTGCGGTTGCGCGGGTTGAGATCTAGTTTGAAATTAAAAGATCAGTAAACCTTTTTTACCAGGAAAATTATAGTTGTAAAAAAAAACAAAAAAAAAATTGACAAGTTGCCAGCACTTCCTCTATGCAGAGAGGTATCACTTCTGTATTTTCTCTCCTATCTGACACTATTGTGTACCCTAAATTTCATCTATTTTCGTTTTCGACCATTCTTGACGTAGACAACACCTCAGTCTTTCTTTAATGGGACCTCTTAAATACAACAAGAACTCAGAACGAAGAGGCAAAAGTAGAAAAGACCTTCACTTCTGACTTCTGATCACCAGTTAAGATCCGTACCGTACAGACCCAGAAACCCTTGATCATTATTACACATATCTGTATGGTTATTAATATATTTTCACCATGAAAAAATCTAATAATTTTTTACCTCTTTCAAATTATTCTCTGTATTCTTTGATAAATAAATTGTTTGGTAATTAATACGGATATCTCTACGATCTCTCTGGGTAACCAATAACCATCGGAGAAAAGCAATGAATGTTATGTCAGATTCTCTGTTATACATGTTTCGTCAATTTTGTATATAGTTCTGTCCTACGTATCTCGGTAAAATTTGGTTATAGAGTTTAGTATTCAGTTCTGCCTGATATCACTTATCAGACTCGTATGAACCAAACCGTGAGGAAATATAATCTTATGGCGCTTTTTTTGCTAACTAATTTAATGGCTTTGCTGACTTTATTTTTGTGCTACTGCGATTATGTACCAATCAATCCAAAATTAATTTGACATTGAAGACATTCTTTGCATCGTAGTTTTTTTCTTTTAACAAAAAAACAATGTAGTTATTTGTGTTACAAAAAAAAAACAAAAAAACACTCAAAATGTCTTTAAATTGGTGGGAGAGAGGCTTGGTAGGAAATACATGTACAAAAAATAAATCAACTCAACCCAACCATAGGCGTTGAACTTGACAGCGAACTTTAAATCTCTCAATATATCTTTAGATATTATCTTATGTTAACTTGTGCATGTTATTTTAAATGTAAAACAAAAATAAATAACGTTGAAACACATTATCCTAAACAACTATAGCACAATGGATTGAAATAAATCAGATGATATAATTATGTAATGAGCTACTTCAAACTGAATAACGTATATATAATATATTAACATGTAACTTAAACTGTAATTATCATTTTTTAGATGCCACTTATCTCATGGGAGGCTCGCTTAATAGAAATCATCACTTACAAGAAATAATAATAATATCAACATGTTTAATACAAACTGTAAGAAGATAAAAAAGAAATGAACAAAAATATGACTATAGAGAAAATAGCTATAACTATAATAATGATTAGAAAGCTAAACAACAAGGATTGGAACATAGATTTTTACAATTGCAAAAACAACAAAATCGTACCTTGGGACATCTAAAACACGAAGACCATCTGATCTTGCAGTTGCAGCTGCAACATGAGCTCTTCTTCTTCTTATTCAGACACGATGGTCGAGTGCAACACGTGGGTATGCAGCAAGATAAGTCCGGACAAAAACAACAGCAACCTCGGAAACATGAACAGCTTGGGCAACTCAGTTTCGGGCAACAACAGCTATTTGAGCAGCATGATCCTTCACAGCATTTGGAACCAGTGCAGCTGCAACTTGTGCAGTTGCAGCACTTGGGCTTACTCAGATTGCACGAACACTTGGATTGGCAGCAACAGCAGAAACTCGATAGGCTCAAACACGGAATACCGCAACTGCAACAAGTTATTTGATTAGTAATCATCTTGTTAAGACATATATATTATTTTATTCTTCACTCTGTCCATATAAGATCAAGCGTTACCTAAAAATATTATTAGGACAATTACTAGGACGGTCTCAAAATGAATATCAAACATGCATTTGATATTGTAAGTGATTTCTTGAATATATATATATATATATATATCTATTGGACAGACAATTATCATACATTGGTCGCAAAGAAGTGAAAATAATTAAACTTCAATAAAAATGAGAATTATGGGGTGGTAATGAGTTCTTACCAGAGCCACTTCCAGAACCGGGAATGTCTTCGACTCTTTTGTTGTCTGTTCTTATGAAGACAATAATCAAAGGAATTGTAAGAGCGGGAAGAGTAAGAGAAATTTGAAGTCACTGCGTGAAGTAGACATATTCTTACGCGGGGATCAATGGGTCAGAATTTGCAACGACAAAATCAGAGACCCTGCCACAGTAAACAAACATAGATAACATAGATGAAATTCAATAGACATATTTTTTTTGTACCAAATAAACTAAAATGAGTAGAGAGATCATCTTACTCTTTGCAGCATCTAGAAGCCGGTTGTACGCCTTCGATGAATTTAATTTCCCCCTGCTCATGCGACATTCTTAATTTTAGCTTAAGAATGATTTCATTTCTCAATTATATGAAAAAATACATTATATAAAGCAAACATAGTAGGAAATGGGAAAGCAACATGAAGTAAAATTGAGCAAAGATAGCAAATAGCACTAAAGAGAAAAACTTTCACAAATTGATTTATATGGAAAAGAAAAAGATAAAAAACTACAAAGGAAGCTAAACAAATACAGTAAATGATTTTTAGCTCTTTCTCTCTTTTTCTCTTCTTTATATTGTACTTTTAATACTCATTTTTTCTAAGCACTCACTTTCATAGTACACATGCACGAACGAACACATATGACTCAGTGATGAAACATCAGAGTAAATGGGCGACTCATCCATCACTTCACATTTCAAGATGATCAGACGGTTTTTTTTTTGTATTTTATATCGGAATTTAATTACACTGAAAATTATAACTATAAAAGTTTTATTAATTTGAGAATCATGGTTATGAAAATTAACGAGGTTAGATTAGATGAGAGGCTAAAGGAAAAGCATAGAAACTCAATTGGTTTAGTTTCAAACACCCCCACCCCCTTCCAACTAACAAAAATGTTAATATTAGGGCCTTATCAATGATTCCAATTAATTTTCAGTTTCAGCATGCAATTAATTTTAATGGGCAAGGTCTTTGGTAGGAGTACTTTTTGAAAATCAATTTGATATAAATGAGTCTGGTGACAAATTAATTACTCTTTTTGAAAGCATCTAAGAGAAGATAAGAAGATGTCTTGTTTTCTATATTTTGCTGTCAAACATAACAAAACAGTCCAGAGTCCAAACCAACCTGGATATAGTAGGGACCCAAGTTTAAGCAAATCAATAACCTCTTTTCTCACGAACACACAAAAACAAAACAAATACTAGTGACTATTTTAAAACCCCATGCTCTAATGTTAGAACTTAGAAGACAAGTAAAAAAAATTAATTAAGTTTTAAAAAGTAGTTAATTTTATAGTCAGAAGCCAGTACAGTTCATACCATTTGTTTAAGTTATAAGGACTAGTAAAACAAATGAATCATGAAATTCAAAATATTCGGACACTTTCCTCAGAGTAATCAAAATGTGGCAGATTAAAAAAAAGACTGAGAGTTATTAATTAACTTGCCTCGAGAAAACCTATCTCTCTCTCTAGCATCTGGACTCTCGCCGCCTCTCTGCGTTTCCCGTACAAATCTGGATATTCCGGTGGAGACTTCGGACGAGGCGGCGGTAAGGAAGACTTAGCAAGAGCCGAACATGTTTCACCACCAGCTAGTTCTCCTCCGACACTGCATGAAGTAGCAGACATTGTTTGCCGGAGAGTATCTTCTCAGGTAGTTTAAACTCCAGAGAGGAATGGTTCGAGTCAAGAGCAAAACATGCAGTGACCGACCCTCGAGGAAAAAAAAAAGAGAAGGGAGGAACAAGAAGCGGCGAGTGAGAAAAACAATGCAAAGAAACCAAGAAAGAGAGAGGTGTGAGAGACTCTCTATAGTGAAGAAAGAAGGTGGCAGAAGCAGTAATTACGGTAGGCTATCATGGACAGTTTACTTACCTTCCTCTGCCTCTTTTAAGGCTCTGTGTCTCTTTGAATTTTGAGCTTTTATTATTTAAACCATTAATTCGGTGGACAAAACGTGGAAAAGATCTCGTCCTCCTGAATACTATAAAGAAGCAATACTCAATCAAAACTCATAGAGTAGACTCTGCATGAAGGAAGTTATTAAAGTATGGTGGATCTTTATATTTAGACGAATATGTATTGTTATTGGGCCGGATGGGGTTGAGAGTCGGCCTAGTTAAAGATATATGGTGGAGACTTTCTCCAATGATCTATCATAGACACCCACCCTTGAGATTAGTTGAGCTCCGACAGGCTTACATAACTTGGAATTTAAACTCCAAGTACAGGTGGGCTCTCACCATCGGTGTCATTGCGATTTGTTCATGACGAATCCAGTATTTGTTGATCAATTTAAGTACATCATAGCTATTTATGTCCGAGTCGTTATATGTCATGTTTTTAGTTAATAACATGTAAAGGTGATTAGAGAGGGTATATTGCGTTCTTAATTATCTAAAATGAACCCTGAAAGATGATCAAACATCAAACACATAAACGCATTTAGATCGATGCTAATCGAGTAAGGTGAAGATGTAACCGAGCCATGAATCAGTTTTTGCAGAAATTAAAGAGGATTGTAGCTTTGATTCCCTAGTAGAAGGTCATGTGAATCATGCGATGGCTTTAAGTTTCTTTGATCGTGTGAGATGTGAAGAAGAATAAACGATCGAAAAGCTAAGTATCATTGTGGGTTTAAATTATAGTCCAGTGAACTTATTAATAAGTCAAAAGCTTTATTATTACACCAACAATCTCAATTCAATTTAACCAAATAGAAACGATCATATTCTAAGTTGTAACCTATTGGAAGCATTTTAATCTACTTGAAGTTTCATCGAAGCTTTTATATCACAAGTTTGGATTTAGAGTTACAAGAAATTTAATTAATCTACGGTTTACTCAAAAGAAATAAAAAAAGTTCATAAAAAAACCTTCAAAGTTGTAACTTATTGGAAGCCTTTTAATCCACTTGAAGTTTCATTGAAGCTTTTATATTAGAAGTTTGGATTTAGAGTTACAAGAAATTTAATTAATCTAAGGCTTACTCGAAAGAAATAAAAAAGAATTCATAAGAAACCTTCATCATAGTATAGCATAAACGAGATGAAGCAAATCAATATAGAGGAAAATATGGTTTAATGTAGTTTAAATAAAGAGAAAATTTACTTAATAACCAAAATTAGATAGAAAATTAAGTGCATAACCTTAATTTTGAGAGAAAATAATCAATAACATTTAGTTTTTATTTTGTATGTTTATACCCTTCATTGATACAAGTAGTTGGTGAATGAGACACTTAGATAATATTGAAGAAATGATGTATGGTCAGCAATTATTGTGCACTATTGAAAATGACGACATCAAATTTATCCATGTCACTTACGTAATTATCACATAAATTTCTTCTGTGCTCTCTAAATGTGTGGATAAAAATATAATATTTTGTAGTAAATGGTATATTCCATTTAGTTCTCATAGTTAAACCCTATTTTGTTCTATATCAACCAAATAGATAGAAGTTCTGATAAAAATGTATCATGTGTATACACCATTCTAAAGCATTTGGGAGAATATTAATTTCGATATTGCCACCATAATCCACTGAACGTCTAGTCCATTTTAATATTCTAGATATTCAAGAAGTTAAGATATGAATCTGGATATTAACTTTTTAAATAAATCAAAATGAATATATGATCCAAATGGATATATCCATCGTGACATCCAGAATCCAGAAAAAGATCTAAAACTCAAAATCCATATAATTTAAATATTCATCGTGACATCCGGAATCCAGAAGAAGATCTAAAACTCAAAATCTATATAATTTACTTCAAATCAAACGAATTTATGGAACGGTAAGTACAAATTTTGGTAGGTATACTTAGAGATATTCTTGAAAGCTCAAGATATTTTTAATCCAAAAAGTTAAAAATGGCCAGAAAATTAAAAAGAAAGAAAAACATGAAATTTGTTTTTATTAAAAAATAAATTAGCAAACAATAAAGAATAAAATGCCAAATTTGCTGTGTGTATTACAATTGGGAAACAAAGTGATGAGGTAATACGTATTGCACCACACAAATAAGGGAGCGATGTGAAAGCGATTTGGAAAAACATGAAACGTGAAACACTTGAGTCTCTTCATCATACCAACCTTGACATATCTGCATGTACTCTGCATTCCCATTATCACATATGACATTTTAACTGGATCTAGCATGCATACTAAATTTTTAGTATGTTCTAACTAAGATTGCAAAGTGATTGGCATACAATAATGCTATTACTAAGTATAAATGCACCATGACTAGAACTCTGAAGACATCACTAACATATGCATCAGCTAGCATAATATATGAGTATATGTATATGGTTTAATGATAACTATAACAATTGCTACCAATTTTTTTCTCAGTGATGCAAATACATGTGGCATACATGATCACTAAATAAGTCGCAGTGTGTACCATTGACACACGCACACTGTTTGTTTTTCTTGTGAAATGACCAGACTGGGTTTAATTTGGATTTGGATAAATTTACTTTATCCCATTTGAAATATATAGATCGTTGTTAAATCAAAACACTAGTTGGTTATAAGAAAACACTGCGACTGGGGGACAGTCTGATTTGTGGTTTAGCAACTTCAGTCTGCTGGATCTAGGTGTTGGATCAGTTTTTTAATCAATCTCATAACCACGTCAGATCAAAAGGTCAGACAGCCTCTGATAAAAAAGGGACATATTATAGAGCATGTAATCTATGATTTCAGAAGACAAATCTTTACTATTGTTGAGATATGAGAAGATAGTCATCTATCTTGGGCATATGCTCTTTCTATTTATACTTGTAATTATCTTAACTTCAGCTTATATATATATATATATATATATATATATATATATATATATATGTGTGTTCTTTTTAACTCTAGAATTACTTCTAATTAAATCATTGGCTAAGACAAAAAACACTAAAACGATCTCAGTATTGACTACTATGATCCAACAAACTAAAAGAGGGTTATTTTACCAAAAAAAAAAGCCTAAAAGAGGATTTCTTGATATTAAAGTTAATATATTTACGAATTAATATATCTAAAATAAACATTTTCTCACCAATAATTACATCAACATTATGCGTGAAATATTTCTGTTATGAATATGATACAAATAAACAACATATCATGTATTACATAAAAGTACTATCATACTAACTTGTTTTTCTTTTTCAACAACATACATTATAGCAAGCTTCAATAATAGAAAAACCTTAACTTATTTTGAAAGGCTTTTGAATAAACCTTAACTATTAACAATATAACAGCATGCTTTTTTAGAACACCTATTATCTCCATTGATAAATATACTCCCATTCGTTTTTTGTAATAAAAGTATTAATAATTTGATAATAGTTTACATTTTATTCAAGTTTTGCATTTTATAAAAATATCACTCAACTGAAGAAAGACATTATACTCAAGAGGTTTTGTAGGTGCTTATATTGTAAGACTCACTAGATCTCAACCCGCGCAACCGCGCGGGTATTTGTTTTCATTTATTTTTATATAAACATTTTTTTACTTCTAAATTGGTATATATTATATAAGGTGTGCATATCGAAAATGATGATTAATTATTATATAGTGTAGATTAATTATTGTTAGAAAATGATGATTTTGTTATTTTTAAAAATAAACTATATAATTTTTAANACTAGATCTCAACCCGCGCAACCGCGCGGGTATTTGTTTTCATTTATTTTTATATAAACATTTTTTTACTTCTAAATTGGTATATATTATATAAGGTGTGCATATCGAAAATGATGATTAATTATTATATAGTGTAGATTAATTATTGTTAGAAAATGATGATTTTGTTATTTTTAAAAATAAACTATATAATTTTTAAAGTTAACATAAAAAATATATAAATATTAACTTATACTATTACAATATTAAATTATATAAGTTTAATTTAAACATGTATTTTATTATAATATCTATAAATCCAATGGATCATCTAATTTTTATTAGTCCAATAAAAGTTTATAGTAAGCCCAATAAATGTTATTAGTGAATCTAATGAATATTATTAATGATTGAATAATGTAATGTCATAAACTTTATTAGATGGTCTATTTTAAAATATCACACATGAAGTGAAGTCATGACTTCTGTTTTAATATATAAGATTAGTTACATGTACTACATATTGCACGTTATTGGCATTCAAGGCACAAACCTAAATTTACAGTTAATTATTAGAGATCAAGGATTACAATCTTCACATAATCTGAGCTTTACCCCTTAATAATTTATTAATTATAGGACATTAAATCGTCGAAATCTTTTTTTTTTTTGTCCTAAAATGTAAGAAAATACAAAATAACAGTCTTAAGCAAAAATGAAGGAAAGCAATACCAAAATTTACAACTAACACATTTGATCAAGTAGAGAGAGACGGGAAACAGCTCCCAGTTCGGAGAAGCGACCGTCGTGACTCTACGCCGTCGATTCCAAGCAAAGCCCCACTAGAGCTCGTCCTCGTGGTGGTTGGACGTGGAGAACCGTCGAGGCTCCGCCGTATAATCCTACCAATGACTGAAATGGGATCTTCCTCCTCGTGTAGACTACAAGAACGGAACCGGTGGCAGAACGTTGTGTGGCGGCGGAGAGCTTCCTCGACGGAGATTCTAGTCGGAGATCGAACCACCTCGTCTTTCACCACCTCAGCGCAAAGCCCACAAAGCCACTGTCCCTTGTACCGATCTTTGACCCGTTGGATGTAAGCCGGCGTGCACTCTTCTGTGAAACCGCACGTGTGGCACGTGACTGATTCCACCGTCGGCAAGGACAACGGCTTAGTGATGGTATCGGTGGCTGATGATGATGAGGACATCATTTGTTTGTGGAAATGACCAGACTGAGATCAAACTAATGAGTTCTGTTTTGTGAGAGTCTCTGGCTTTTTCTAGAATTAAGGTTGTATCATTCATGCACAGGTGATCTTTATTGGATGTATATATAGATAGATATATATCTCTGTTTATTTTTTTCTTATTTTGATTTTCTTTGAGGAAATTTATATATAATGTTATTTTTTTATTTTCTTTGAGGAAATTATTATGTATAATGTTAAATAATGTGAGGTTGGAGGAGGATTTGGATTTATGTGAGCGAGATAATGTAGCGATAAACTTTTTTGTTTGTTTCTTAAAAATTTGCATGTAGGTGTGGATGAATAATTATTAATATTCGTTTTGAGTAACAAATTCACAAAACGGTTATGCAATCTTGCGGTAAAGATACTCAATCTTTTCATATGGAAATTTTATTAATCTTTCTATATCAAATAGATCTTCATATATTGCCTATAATTTGTCTAGATGATCAGTCTTCTTTTGTGTGTAAGTAAACAAGAAAACAAAATAAAGGGTGGAACTGATCTTTAGTACTGTAGTATAGATTCTATTTGGTATGTAGTCAATAATAATGAGCAAATTGTGCAACTTGGAATTACTGTGAGGCTATTTAAGGCTAATAATATGTTAACTAACTAATGATTGACTTCTAGTGTATGTTTTTACCTAAATGAATCCATAACTTAAAAATATTAGATGCAAAATAAAATGTAATTTGTTTTATGTAAACAGAAAGTTTCTTGTGAAATAATATAGAAGCTTATGTCTCAGCAATAGTACTGTACATTGAGATGCAATCTCAAGGCAAACTGGTGTTGGCTAGTGTAGGAACAATCTAGAATACCTTTGCATTTTTAAAATAAATAGTAGGGGTTTTTGCCAAAACTAACCCACAACTTGGTTTTAACCCCAATACTAGACCCCAACTTGAATCAAATGCAAATCTAACCTAAAAGGGCTATGAAATTACAATATAGTCCTCTGTGACCAAACAAAAAAACAGAAGACATTTTTACGAATATAACCCTAGTAAGTTGTCTGAGTTGGGCTGAGTTACTTTTCAGTC
>CAKOAT010422932.1:264667-285901 GCA_932364175.1 Eruca vesicaria subsp. sativa | reverse complement strand
CCGGACGACTTACCCGTAAGTCGTTCGGACGACTTACTTCTAAGTCGCCCATTGAGGTCATTTTTGCAATTGAAATTTAAATGGGACGACTTACTTCTAAGTCGTCCAGCTTTGTTTGTTAAAAAAAAAACTCCAGACGACTTAATTATAAGTCGTCTAGATAAAACGGTCTACTTTTGCTTTTGACCGAATTGTGTCAAAACTAACCTTAGACGACTTATAATTCGGTCAAAAGCAAAGAGATCTGAATTTTATTTTTGAATTGCAAAACTAACCTTAGACGACTTATAATTAAGTCGTCTAGATTTAATAAAATATTGAAATTTTAACTTTCCCAGGGACGACTTAATTTTAAGTCGTCCAGAAAAAGTCAAATATCTGACACAATTCGGTCAAAAGCAAAAGTAGACCGTTTTATCTAGACGACTTATAATTAAGTCGTCTGGAGTTTTTTTTTAACAAACAAAGCTGGACGACTTAGAAGTAAGTCGTCCCATTTAAATTTCAAAAATAACACTTAATTTCAATATTTTATTAAATCTAGACGACTTAATTATAAGTCGTCTAAGGTTAGTTTTGCAATTCAAAAATAAAACTTAATTTCAATTATAAGTCGTCTAAGGTTAGTTTTGCTTAAGTCGTCCAGAAAAAGTCAAATATCTGACACAATTCGGTCAAAAGCAAAAGTAGACCGTTTTATCTAGACGACTTATAATTAAGTCGTCTGGTGTTTTTTTTTAACAAACAAAGCTGGACGACTTAGAAGTAAGTCGTCCGTTTGACCAGAAGACTTATCCGTAAGTCTTCTACATCCAGAAGACTTACGGGTAAGTCTTCTACGCGAAGAGATCTGGAAAAAAATTCAATTTCAAACCTTAAACTAGGTGAGATGACTTCCTTTGCACACAGAGTCTTCTCCAATCACCCAGAACATCGAACGAAAGTAACCCACCAACAATTGTATGCTTAAATGGCTCTATCAACCATAAAAAATTTGCTATCAAAAGATTGGGTTTTTGGTATGAATATGGAGACAAAGTGAAGGAGATGTTGTTTTTAGTTCATAACAATTGAGAAAGAGAGTATGAGTATCGATTTTAAGTGCATTAAAAGCTTCAAACCTTGGTTGTACAAGGTTGTTGGGTTGTACAAGGTTGTTGGGGTATTCATGGCAATGGCAATGTTGTAAATACTTGAAGATGATGAAGTTGAGAGAGTAAAAAGGCTATTTTCGAAAAAAGTAAAAAAAAAAGTTTAATGGCATTTTCGTAAATAAAATGAAGATGTGGGGTGGATAGGACAAAAACAAGATGAGTTAAAAGAAGAAGTTAGTTTTGTGTTTGACCATGTGTTATGAGTCAAATTTTCAAAAACCCCTTCAAAATTTGTAATGGCATATTTGAATATATATATATATATATATATATATATATATATATATATATATATATATATATATATATATATTATGAGTTGTTATCATATTTTAAAAAGTTTACCAAAATTATGAATTAACTTTAAATGCAATTGTCCATGTTATATTAAGTTATAAGCCATGTCATCAATTTTAATAGATATGTCACATTATTTTTGTGAAAATAATTGTAAAGAGAACATGTGGCAAAATCATTTTTCAAATAATATATAGGAAATATAACAATAAATAATATATAGGAAATATAACAATAAATAATATAATAATAGAAATAGAAATATAATAATATTTACAAGTTTTGAAATTATGTTTAAGTCTATTTTTTATAATTGTATAATTATTATTAATAAAAATTCTTTAAAAATTTATGCGGGTAAAAAATTGTAACTTTTTAATCTCAATACCATTTTTTATATATAACATTTATAAATTTTCGAAATATGATTCAGTTTTATATTTTGATAATTATATACCTAAAAACATTTCTCTTAATTGTATAAAGTTCGATTTAGCATATTTTAACCCAAAAAATATCTTTTCAATAATATAATTATATATATATATATATTAAACGTAAATTTAAATTAAAAATAATTATTTTATCTTAGTTTTACATATTGTTAACATAAATTAATAATGTAAAACAAATTTTTATTTTTAAATATAATTTAGTTTTAAAAATAGTATTTCTGCATATGGTGTCGGAAAACACCTAATGGTGATTGATATGTAGGTATAGAATGATATATAATTGATGTATTATAGAGATAAAACATAATAACGAGATGAATTCCGTCTTCACCAACAGTGCCTATTAAAATGTGACAAAAGTCTATTGAATGAATCATTTATGTTACCAACTTAGTAGTACATTGGTTTGTTACATGACACGTGAACTTCTACCTTATTAAATCAGAAACAGTAGGATGGGCCTAACATCGATTTTGTAAGTTTTTAAATTAAATATGTATTTCTATTTTATAGTTAAACCAACATTAAATCACTAATATTTCTTTTTTTATAGTACTATCCATGTTTACAAACAATATATTTATTAGGATAAGACATGCGCCTTGCGCAGGATGAGTGTATGTAATTAAAATATAAAATATTAGTATTGATAAATTTAAAATTTACATATGATTGTGTTTATATGTATTTGAAATTTTAGATTTTTTATATAATTATTTATACGTAGGAGCAAACAATTGTAATTAGAATTGTAGATCAAACCAGTACAAAAAATCCATGAAAAAAGTTTCTTGTTACGACATTAGAAGACAGTTTTTGCAAAAATGTGAGGTCCACGCGTAAAAACTTCTCTCCCACCACCGATAATCATGCTCTTATACTCTTGATGATTAAGTAGCTTAGTGTTGTTACAAAAAAAAAAAACTATTCATGTTTTTTGTTTATTGAAAGAAAAATGATGATTAGATTGTGATATTTCTCTCAAAATCGCTAATGTTTTTTATTAGGAAAATAAGCTCAAGTAATTGTGTTAAGGTGTGCTACTTTTTCATAAGATATTTCTATGTGTATTTCATGATTTTATTGGTTTTAGACATTTCATTTTACTTCATTTAGGTCATTATAGGTTATATATATATATATATATATATATATATATTGCAATTATATGTTTAATTGCATATAATAGGAACTGAGTACACAATTGCAAATTTGAAAAGAAAATGTAAATTAATAAGTTTAAGTTCAAAAACAAAAACCTACAAATAATGAAGTACCATATATGTAAATATGCTAAGTTTGACCATTGTTGTCTTCGTCAAGCTGCATATGATACGAGACCGCGAGGGTTGATTTGACGACGACAGAACTACCTTCGCAAGACACCGCAGAGGAGTTTTCGTAAGCCATGGATTCTAATGAAAGCACGCTGACTTGGAGCTGTGACGGGGCGGCTTGAGGTGAACTCAATATAAGTGATCAACTTCAAAGATGTTTCACAGCAATCCCTATAGCATTCATGTATTGCCATCATGATGGAGTTCTATAATCATATAACATGATGCGTAAATATGTTAATGTTTTTTATATAGTCTTCGATTTAAAATATTTTTTTATCATATAGCAAAGTATTTTTTACTTGTTCTACAGTAATATAAATTTCAGAGAACCATAACTATATGCAATTAATATAGTCTTTCCTAAAGAAATCATTAGAGAGCCTTTGGACCAACTATTTTTTCAATTGAATATGAAGCTGACACATCATCAAAATTGCTATGCTAACTAGTTGACACGTAGGATAGACACTTTTTAAATTTTTACAAACTTAAGATTACATCTTTTAAATGTTTCTCTATTAATATATAAGGGATTTCTTTATATTAATATACATGTCTCCAAACAATATATTTGCTTCTTTATATTATTATTCATGTTTTCAGATAACATTATAATTCATCTAATTTCCAAACAATACAAAATATTAAATCTCACCCTCTTTAATAATTCTCACAATTTTCTTTCAAATTATTTAAATAAACTAAAATTTTTAATAAAATATAAAATAACAAAATAAACTTATTTTAACAGGTTTAAATATAACATATTAATTATACATTGGTTCAATCGGTTAGTCTCGAGTTTTAGTGATTTTTTAAATATGGATATTTTTAAAATAAAAAAATTGAATTATCGGATCATTAGTTTAACTGCGGTTCGGGTTGAATTTAAAAATACTGATTTAAATGAAAAGTATTTTAAATACATAAATTCTCTCAAATTACCAAAATATTTTTTAAGTTATTTATAAAATTTCTTATCATAAAATATTTTGCGCTTGCATAACTAAGACCAAAATTAAGTTTGAATTTGACTTAATCTATAAAATAAAGGTTAAGACCAAAAATTTTAGAAGTTTGTATATTATTTTAAAAACTTTGGATAGTTATTAACATCAGAAGTAACTAAACTCTCATTTTTTTTTAACGCAAACAGTTATATTTGAATATGATTTTGCACTTCGAACAAACATACAAAATAAGTGTCTTCACTGCACAATTACGTCTACATAATACACTTCTTGATGCTATTAATACAAAATATAATTTTGATATTGTTCTTTAAACATAAAACCAAATTGGACAAACTCGAAACTATGTAAAACTAAATTATAAAGAATATATCCGAAAAATAAAACTTGCGTGACTGCGCCGATCATGATCTAGTACAAATTAAATAATAATACAGTAATGATGACAAATTTTTACATTTGTAGTCAATATTGATTAAATTAGTTATATAAATATTAATAAATATAAATATATTACACATAAAATAAATAATTTACTTTATTTAAAATTATATTTGATAATAAATACGTATATATTTAAAATTATAATTTTAGAGAGATTTTTTTATCTATTTCTTTGGGTAATAATATAATAAATGAACTTGCATAATATAAAAAAATTGCATAATTTTTTTTAAATATCAAAAATATAAAACTAAAAAAACTTCTAACATTTGTAGATAATAAAAAAACAAATGATATTTCAAAGTTTTAAAATATTTGATATTATTAAATTATTTAATGATGATATATTAGTTATTACCATATTTTGAAAAGTGTACCAAAATAAAAATTAATATTAAATATAGTCGTTAATGTGACATTTAACCGTAATCCATACCAAAAATAAAATTAACATTAAATGTAGTTGTTCATGTCACATTTAACCATAAGCCATGTCATTTATTTTACTATGTCATGTCATCTTTTAGTGAAAATAATTATCAAAATCACTTCACAAATAATGTATTAAAAATATTTATAATTATGTTACTAGTTCAAAATTTGATTAATGATGATACATAAACACTATGGTTATATTTCGGGCATCTAACAAAAAAATAGAAAACTTCATAAATGTATTCTAGCATATCATAATAAAAATTAAGACATGTCATTATTTTTACTAAAATATATCACTTTATGATGAAATGAATGTGATGTTGACCCATAAGCAAAATTCAATATATCACTTATCAAGTAATGTGTATGAAATAATAAATCTTTAATTTGATTTGAAAACCCAATTAATATGAACCTTTTTTTATATGACAATTAAAATCATTAGATATTTTACTACCAAATGTCATTATGTGAATAGCTTAATTTAAAAAATAAAAGTTATTATTTAATAAATCACATTACAATACTAATACAAAATCTGTGAGATATTATGAGGTTCTTTAAGATTGGAGATCACATAACATTTATGTAGCAAATAAAAACATAAGATGAGATCATAGAGTACCCTATATATAAAAGCTGTGCCCGAAGAATATATGTCGCAAATGAAGATGGGTGACAACAGGAAAATCGAAGGAGCAGTAGACTCGATCAGCAACTTACCAGATGAGATCCTCCAACAACACATACTATGCTTTATTCCAACCAAAATATCGATCAGCACATCCCTTTTGTCTAGACGATGGAGGCATGTATGGTGTGAGGTACATTCTATCTCCTTAGATGTGGATACACTGACTGCAGCTTCGGTAAACGAAACCCTAAACCGCTACGCAGCTCCCAAGACGAAGAATTTTCACCTCAGAATAAAACCCATTACAGAGAACAAACCATACATCGACAGGTGGATCAAGTGGGCCATGTCACACAACGTTGAGAGTCTCTCCCTCGATTTATGTTTTTCTCATTTTAAATATGAGCTTCCTGATTTCTTTTTCAACAGCTCTTCTGTCAAGCAACTCAAAATTAATTTACAATTTTATCATATGATTGTTTTGCAACCCGAATGCACTATCTCTTGGACATCCTTGCAGAAGTTATCATTGACTTCTTGTAGTCTCTCTAATGAATCCATGGCTAAGATTCTATCCGGTTGTCCGGTTCTTGAGAACTTAACCTTCGATTACTGGAATGAACTAAATGTTCTTGATCTCAGCAAATCCCTACGTCTGAGAACATTAGAATTACAACGTGACGAGTGGTATCAGGGGCCAAGGCAGATTGTGGCACCACACATCCATTGTCTCAGATTGCATGACTCTGGGTTATCATGTACTTTGGTTGATGTCTCTTCTTTGGCCGAAGCTAATCTTGAAATTTCCTGTGTCTCAGACCGCTACACTGACCGCATTTATGATCTTGAAACCATGGGGCTAAAGATGCTAGAAAAGTTACATAATGTTGAGAAGCTTACGTTTGGGGGAAACTTTATTCAGGTATGTATATATTATATATATAGGTTTTTAACACGTATTATTTTACTCTCTAATGCCTAAAAAGTAGTTGGTTGCCGATCAACATCTTTAATTATATGGATTAGTGTTCATGAGAAATTGAATTTATATAGTTGTAAGAACGTTTGAATAATATATTTGTGATAAGCTAGGTACTAACCAATATATGTTCATTCTTTTAGCTTTTATCTCTTGCTGAGATTCGTGGTCCTGTCCCGATACTCTGGGGTGGTGCTCCTTTCCCGATACTCAAGGTCAAAGCATTGACTCTTGATATAAATATTTGTCAGTATGTTATTCCTGGCATAGAAAGACTGTTACAAAACTCACCTGATTTAGAGAAGCTAAAAGTACGTGGAAGGACTCGCTTCCAAGTACCGGTATATTCACCATTAACCTCTTTTTCCAGCACATATATCATCATGATCGAGTTCGAATGCATCCATGAACCAATTTTGTATTTTCTATTATACAGGAGGAGTTTGCTGGCAACTACTTGAAATTACGAGGCTTTAACGTGAACAAATGCTGGAGATCAAAAGATGGAGTCTCTTGGAACAAGTGTTGTGAGGATTTGAAATCTGAGCATGTGTCTTCATTAGTGGAACTTGTGCTTAAGAACACTGAGAAACTAGACAAGATGGTCGTATTGTTGGATGAACGTTACCTTAATTTTAAAATTGAAGACGTGGTGGTTCCAACACTTCCTCGCAACAAAAGTGTCAACGTTGTGCTCTCCAATACCAAGTTGATGGGATCAGATTCAGAAGAGTGGTGAATCACAGTGGTTGAAGTCTTGAGAGCTTTATTGAACGTTTCTTTTAAAATTATACTTTTATTAACTGGTGTACTTTATTTAATACTAGATAAAGCCCGTGCGTTGCAACGGGTTTTGTTTGATGTTTTAATTTAATAAAGAAAATAAAAATAATAATTAATCTATTATAGATTTACGATTTTTTTTTTCATAAGTTGTGTGAGATTTATTTTATAGTTACAAACTCAACAATAGAATTGATTTAAAAATATATCTACCTAACAATAAAATTAGAATATTTTTTTAGAGAAAATGTGGTGTCTGATTAGGAACATCTATTTTCTCCATATTATTTATATATCTGGTTACATCTATAACAAAATTGTGTTATATAATAATGTTATTTCAAGCAAAATTCATTACAAATACTCAGTCAGTTGATAGATATATACAATGTTTGACAACCAAATTAATACAAAAAAAAATTGATATAAAACTATGAATATTATCTTATAAATGAAATCTTTCAGTTGAGAAAAATCTTCATAATTTCGAAAAGAAAAATTTCAGACGGTGCTTGAGGTAATTGTTTTTCCACACATGCACTTGTTCTTTTGGTTAATCTTATCTGAAAATTATTATCTAAGAGTTCATAGTTTTTATTGCAATTTTACAAATTAAAACTGCAGATTTAATTTCAATAAGGATTCTTTACGTCTCATTTCCCAACTTTTCAATAAGATAATAATGCAAATAACCTTGAGTAGAACAAATTATTTTTAATAATGAAATTATATAAGGTTTTTTCATATATAAAATATTTACCTTCTCATCAAGTAGAAGAAAATTCATTTCTATAAAGTCATTATTCTTGTTTAAATTTCTTACTTACAGTTTCTAGTAAGACGTACTACAGTACGATGGTAAAGAAATTCCTTAGTTAACTAATTTAGTGTTAAATAATTTTCTGAAGCTATTGTTTCTTTTATAAGATTCCTCGTAGCAAACTAAATACGATTGTAGTTAGAAATAATAAATAGTCAGAACACACATAAGCATATATAAACGTATTAAAGTAGTAAATTGATGTTGCCATTAACTTCCCTAGCATTATGTCTGGGACTTATTATCCGGGATTTGGATTCGATCCGAGCTCTGTTCCAGATCCGCTTCGGATCCGCTCCGGATCCGCTCCGAATCCGGATAGTAAAATCTCAGATCCGTCCAAACCGGATACGAATCCGGATCCGTATTTTTAAAATATATTAAATTTTTCATTTTATTATTAATTATATCTAATAATATTAATATTTATACATAAAATAAGTTTTCTAACATTCTATTTTAATATTTATAATATTATATGTCATTTTTATTCATAAAATTTGCATAAATATTTAATTATGTATTACTTTTAGAATTCTTGATTTTTTAAATATTTTGATTTTTTAATATTTTTTATTCTTTTAATTATTTTTACGGATCCGAATCCGGATCCGGATACTTCAGTTTTCGCCGGATATCTGGATCCATCCCACCCCTACCTAGTATAACTAATTTCACTTGGTCAATACAAATAAATACACATAGGCATAATACCGACGTTAGCATTATTTTTGATAATTCTATTATACTAATTTATAATTATCTAAGAAAACATATAAATCTAATATTATTATATCAAATTCGTTTTTAATTATATCATAAATTATATAGATATATTTCATTAAGGGTATAATCGATATTAGCCGTTCTAACTTTTAACGTGAGAGCTCCGTTGCGAAAAATCACTTCGCAAATAATAGTATAGATCAGCAATTTACTATTAATCTTCTTTCGGCTCAACTGAAATTGAAAAGAATACTTAAGCTATCTCAATTATAGATAATCCGAAATAAGTAGTTGTTTTCTAATTAAACATATTGTATTGACAAAATTAAGATTAGTATATGATTGAATTGTTTTTATATGTATACAATTTTTGATTGTTTATATAATCATGTTGGGCTTATATATTTGGATATTTTCTTTTACTAACTTATCAGTAAATAAAATTTATATATTTTTGATTTTGAAGTTACACTAATTTTCAGAATATCGGACTTTTACTTTCTTTTTGACAACAACAAATGGAAATTTAAATTATTAAAAAAAAAGAATTACAAATTGGATTAAGCTTATAATTTCAAGTATAGTTTGGTGACCATTAAGACATCATAAAATTTTACAGCCCGACTATTATTAAACTTAACGTCCAAATATAAAGGATGATAATATTAATTATTTGTTTGCAACCAATTTTTTTTATAAGATGAAAGTTAGGTTAACATGGTATATCATAAACTACTACGAAAGGTCATTACTAATATTTTCTTAATTTAGCATGATAAAGAATTTGAGAATCAGGCTGATTTGGTAAGTTTTTAAAATATGATTCGTTAGTAGTAGAAATAAATTTAAAAGATGGAAGTTTTCCGAAGTAATACATCCATCATATATATGTATGCTTGATACAAAGAAAGTGAATTTCTCAAATTCTTTATCATGCTAACAGATAGTTAATATCGGCAATCTCATTAAATGAGACTTTCTTTAAATGACTCAATGTTGATTTATATTGTCCAACATAATAATTGTTTTCAAAAGTGTAAGATATACTCTTAGTCCGTATTACTTGGACAGCAATGTAAATCAAAGTTTACTATATTATGACCTAAGTATTGCATGTTTTTGATATAAATCGGAAAGTAATTTTTTAGTGTTCTTTTTTTCTTATAAATAGCAAAGAGACGCTTTAATGAAAAAGACGCTATTCATAATTTTTTTTGTTAATAAAAGTTAAAAAAAAGAATATTATTCGGTTCTCAGGTTTCTTCGCATACACAGATTTATATAAAGAGTAATACATAAATTAAGTTGTTTTGTTATTAAAAAACGAACTAATACTGTATATCAAGTATTTTCCTTGCAACACAATTATGTATAACTCAAATTATGAAATTTATATTGAAGATAAAAAAAAGCGATGGCACCTGCCTAATTGTTTTTCATAGTCTAACAATATAAATTTCATAATTGGGTTGGAGATGTCTTTAGACTGGTGTCAACGCTTTTTCTTGATCTTCAATATAAATTTCATAATTTGGGTTCTACAGAATTGTGTTGCAAGGAAAAATACTTAATATACAGTATTAGTTCGTTTGTTAATAACAAAACAACTTAATTTATGTATTACTCTTTATATAAATCTGTGTATGCAAAGAAGCCTGAGAACCGAACAATATTCTTCATTTTTCTTTTATTAACAAAAAAAATTATGAATAGCGTCTTTTTCATTAAAGCGTCTCTTTGCTATTTATAAGAAAAAAAAGAACACTAAAAATTACTTTCCGATTTACATCAAAAACATGCAATACTTAGGTCATAATATATAGTAAACTATGATTTACATTGCTGTCTAAGTAATACGGACTAAGAGTATATCTTACACTTTTGAAAACAATTATTATGTTGGACAATATAAATCAACATTGAGTCATTTAAAGAAAGTCTCATTTAATGAGATCATTAATTTAATGAGATTGTCGATATTAACTATCTGTTAGCATGATAAAGAATTTAAGAAATTCACTTTCTTTGTATCAAGCATACATATATATGATGGATGTATTACTTCGGAGAACTTCCATCTTTTAAATTTATTTCTACTACTAACGAATCATATTTTAAAAACTTACCAAATCAGCCTGATTCTCAAATTCATCAGCCTGATTCTCAAATTCTTTATCATGCTAAATTATGATTTTTAATGTGTTCTAAGTTCTAACCATCAAAGAATTTTTTTTTAACTTTTCATCATAGGAATGTTTCGGCTCAACTGAAATTAAAATGACATTTCACCAACATCAGTTGTAGACAATCCGAAATAAGTTGTGTTTTCTATTAGATATAATTTTAATATATCAAGTATACAATATATAGAGTATAGACTATATCTATGACAATCATATAATTGGCTTCACCAAAGTATAACAATAATGAGAACTAGATTTTGACCCGCTCAACCGAGCGGGGTTTAAATTTCATTTATATATATTTGTTTATATTATTATGTGTATATATATTTTTAATATTAATCATATATTTAAATATTTATTAATTTTTCTTTTGTTTTGTCAACCAAATGGTTATTTATTTATGTATATTAATTTTAGATGATATATTGTTGGATATATATAAATTTAAGATATATTAATTTGTATACATGTAATACATAGTATGTTAGCCCGCTTTGACAACATAATATATTATTTTAACATAAATATTTCTATTTATGAAAAATAAAATATATTAATATATCATTCTAATTTAGTTTTATCATATTTAGTTCATTATAATAATTATGTTAATATGATAAATTATGATTATAAGATAAATAAAATATGATAATTGTTTTTATTTTTCATTTTAAACAATAACTAAATATATACTGAGGCATAATAATATTTTTAAACATTAAAATTTTGTAGGTTATATGATAAAATTTATCAATAAGTTAATAAAATTAGATCTTATATATTATCTAATTTTATAATAATGTTTGTGTGATTTATAAATTAGTATTTTTTTAATTTACTTTTTTGTTTTATTTATAAATTTGAAATATATGTGAAAATTAAATTAACTTGGACCTACATAATAGAGAAAACAAATTTTTGGATACTGTTAGAACTATTTTACATTATTTTTATTTTTGCTTATAGATTAAAAATGCATAAGATTTTTAATTATTTGATGATAATTAAAATTTGAAATAACTTATTTTCGAAATATATTTCTAAAAGATTTTAAAATATTTCTAAAAGATTTTGTTAGAATTTTTTTCCAAATATTTATTTACATTTCCAATAAAAATAAGATATGAAAAGATATCATAATTAACATATGTAAAAATTATAAATATGATCTAAACTAAAAAATCACACATAAAGTGAAATGGTGACTTCTGTTTTAATATATAAGATAATATAGAGATTCTACAAACCATATTAATCTACGAACATTTGCAAATAATTTTTAACTGCATGAACAAATCAACTATTTCTTTGTTTATTATTAAAAGTGAAACCATTATCTAATATGTTCGCGAAGTGATGGGGACAATGTTTATTTCTTTTAATTTGTTGGTTTGCTTTACTTTGTTATTCCTCTGTTGATTTGTTCTATTCTATACAGTTTTGGTGAAGCGGTGGAATAAACAAACGTTGAAAACTGAAGATACTTTAACTATTTAACTATGTATGCATCAACTGAAGATCTTTTAACTATATATAATTGTAAACCAAGTCCAATATATGTGGAAGCACCGTAGTATAGTGGTTAAGATTTAAAGGTTTCTATACTAGATGTGAGGTTTGAATCCCAGACTACAAAATACTTACAAGAGATCTTCAACATGGCGCAACGAATACTTTCAGGAATTGATTTTATAGGACGGGTCAAGGTGATGCAGTCAGACGTGAATCCGCTTAAGACATGCAGAATTGTCGGCTGTGATATCGTCTATGTAATATTTCTCATAGTTTGTAATGTATAATTAACTAGTGTTAAAAAAAAAACTACGTCCAATATTTATATCACTATATATGCATCAACTGAAGATCTTTTAACGATATATCAATATTTATATCACATAATATCAACAATAAGTAGGATGAATCACATTAAACAATTCAGCCTCATGCACACGGAAACATCTTAAAAGAGAAATGGCGAGACATTTAGATGATGTAATTAGCATGGCAACAACAACACAGTTCCATGTTAGTTACCTTTTTCATGTTATTCAGTTTGTCCCCTCGGCTTACTCTCATGTGCAGACAGAGCATCCGACAACATAGCCACTTCCGGCAACACCCCTGCTGCCGAAGGTTGTGGAGGTGCCAGTTGCGGTGGTGGTTGTGGTCCTTGTGGAGATTAAGAGTTTTTCGTCTTGAAAAAAGACTACTTGTCGTATTGTGGTTTTCGTTGTCATCATTGGTAGAGTTCCATCTTTGTTTTTCTTTCATAAATATAAGAATGCGTTGTATATAAATACTAGCAATTTCTTCTCGATTGTTGAAATTTAATAATGATGCATAGAAAACTATCTTCTGTTTTTTCCTTTAGTTACTAAACCGGATAAACCGATCCAAATCCAATATTAAAACCAAAGTTTCAAGGGAGGATCGCTTCATAACGTAACCCATAAAAGAAACAGTCACTGTCTCATGGTCCTAATAAGCCCCCAACAACACGACCAAGTTTCATGACAAAAGGAGAAGTAAAACCAAAACAAAATATGGAGTTACCATCAATACTACTTTATGGATCCGAAATCCGGATCAACTGATGGCTCGAAAAGAGATCATCAACTTGGATTCTTTGGTGAAAACGGAGAACAAAAGCACGAACCAGGAAGAAGTTTCTTCATGCGTTGATGGGGTTTGATTCTTTAGACCTCATGATCTTGTCTTGTAGTTTCTGCATAAAAGCTGGGTTAGCTTGGAGCCTCTGTTTCACATAAGCAGTTCTTATGTCCTCAGCGATCTTGTTGGCTTTCGCAGCTTCCTCTATCAACCCGTAAAGCGTCCTCAGACAATCTTTCCTGTTTTCCTCTCGATGTTCAAACCTGTGACAACAGTTCATGATATAACAACAATTCTTTTCTTGTAACCTTTTTAACAATGTTTAAAGAGTTGTAATTACCTCTCGCTGGTAATTGTAAGCTCGTCTTTCCCTGAATCATATCTTTTCCCCACGAGTTCCCTTAGCCTACGGGCCTGATGCTTAGAGAGTCCGAGCTCTTTCACTGTAACAGACAGCTTAACTTTCCTGTTCTTTGGATGCCAAGCATCGCCTCCAGGAGCAAAAAC
This sequence comes from Eruca vesicaria subsp. sativa, assembly GCA_932364175.1. Lineage (NCBI taxonomy): Eukaryota > Viridiplantae > Streptophyta > Magnoliopsida > Brassicales > Brassicaceae > Eruca > Eruca vesicaria. The sequence goes on along the minus strand of CAKOAT010422932.1, from coordinate 271,557 downwards.
AATCCTTGATTGCCACCTAAGGATTGGGCCTTCACCAGGAGGGTCATCCAAGTTGGTGTTCCTATAGGCAGGATCCGTTTCATCAAACTTGGGAGGTCCTGCAGCTTCCATCTGATCCCCATATTGAATCACCATCTCATCTTCGAATTCCTTAAAAAGCTCATAAGCTGCCTCAGGGGTGAGTTCACCACTCTCACACATGTCACCGAGTTCATTAAACTTTGCTTCAACTTTCTTCTTCAAGTCATCTGAATGGAAAATACAGTCATAGGATTTACTAATGTTTCTTATAAACTCATCACAGGAAAACAAACCAAGATGCTCTATAAATAAAGACTCTATATGATTCTACCATTATCCCAAATACAAAAGGATAACAACATATACTCAGTCACATTACAGAGTGATTTTAGCTAATAAGGAAGCACATTGGTATATCAATCAACCTAGCCCCTGAAGACAGAATACCTCAAAAGTAAGATGCTAAGTCTAAAGATGTGAATGGAGGTTAACTCTTATACTAACAGTCAGAAGATTTCCATAATTTTCTCATAAATGCAACACAAGAACAAACCAGTAGATGTTCTATAAAAAACACCACGCTAACCCGAGAAGCAATGAATCTTCAAATGATCACAATAACAAAGTTCGTTCTCCTACTATGTTTCTAGCAACATCCCAAATATAAAAGACAGCAACAAATACTCTCAGTCCCATTAGAGAGTAATTTTAGCTAATAAGAACACACATTAGTTGTAACAATCATCCTAGTCTCTGAAGGTATAACACCTCCAAACCTAAGATGCATAGGCAACAAAGTAAGAAAACAGCATATACCAATATGCTCTCAATGAAAAGCTCCTAATGACCAGAAAAGTAAAGAATCTTCAAAGTATCATATTACAAACAAAGATCGTTCTCCTACTATGATTCTAGCAATATCTCAAATATAAAAGACAACAACAAATACTCAGTCCCATTAGAGAGTAATTTTAGCTAATAAGAACACACATTAGTTGAAACAATCATCCTACTCTCTGAAGATATAACACCTCAAAACCTAAGATGCAAAGGCAGCTAAGTTTACAGATATCTAATATAAAAGAAAACAGCATATACCAGGAAGAAGCTTGTCCCAGTGAAGCATATCCTCAAGAATCTCTTCACACTCCTTAGTATCTTTCAAAATCCCATGCCGAATCCCATCTCTAACAATAACATCCCACTTCTTCTCATCCATATTGAAAAACTCATTCTTCTGCATCTTCTTCTTGACATACTCAGGTGAATTATACAGATCCTCAAGCTCGTCGTCAGTAGAGTGAGCTTCCTCGAAATCAGATTCAAAGTCTTCATCTTTCACATCGTCTTTAAAAGGCTGGCTCTGGAGAGAGTCCATGACTTCGTCATCTGTGTCCGCGTGCTTGTCAACAAGTCTTCTCTGGAGAAGAGCTTCGATGATTCCGGGTAATGCGTCTTCGTTTCCTTCGTTGAAGTACTTCTCTATACGCGCTTTCAGCTCTGGAAAATAATAAAAGGTAAGTATCAATTGAGATTTTGCTTACACAGATTCGAGTAAAGTTTCGATTTTTATTTATTTATTTATTTACCTTTGTTGCTTACGTCTTCTACAGCGAGATCTTTCTTGTTGGGTGATTCGATCGGAGGAGAAGAAGACTCGGGAGGAGGAGGAGGAGGAGGGTTTTCACCGGACGAATCGGACTCGGAGGAGAATAATCTGGGGAATAACGGAGCGATGAAGGGAGCATTGGAGAAGGAGGAGGAGATTTGATGGGTGGTGGTGATGCGAGGAGCGAGGAGGAGTCTGCGAGCGCAGAGAGATGCGTTTCGGAAGAGAGATGCTCTCATGGCGGATCGGGAGATTTAGGGTTTTAGGGTCGTCGAGCTTTATCTATCTGTGATTTTTCGTAGTGGTGACGAAAATGTGCTTTTTTTTTCTTTACTGAAATGTTTTGTGTAATTTACGGATTTGACACTGGACCCCTTTTTAAGCCTGGTTGCTCCAGTAAAGAGAGACCCAACGTACTAAGCTTTATAGGCCTCAAAGGTTTACTCAATTTGATTTTTCTTAAAGGATCTGTCAATTTGATTGATCTTGGCACGAATTATATGAAAAATATAAGTGGCGTCGACTATATTCTATACGGTGATGATGATGATGATGAAGCTCAGTTTTTAGGCCTAAGAGGTTTAGTATTTACATTCAAAGTTTGGAGCAATACTATGTGACAATATAAAGGAATGTTTGATCCAAAAGCAGTGTAGTAGAGATGTCGTATATGAGATTGTATTGCTTTTAACTGATAAGAGTGTTGGATGACCAAAAAGACTGCTGATTTCATCATTCTAAAAAGTTATTTTCTTCTTTTGCCTTTTCTAGTAGTTCCACAATATTGTAATTATGTTTGTGCTGATATTCTTGTGTATATATATATAGCTCAAGGCGCATGGTTTGTTGTTTTCTTGTATTTGTAGCTCAGTTCCGAAAGAAGTCCCAATTATTTTCATAGTTTCTAATGCATGAGATTTTATCTCAAAACAAAAGATCAGCTTATGGACTTGCAAGATCCAAACCACCGGAAAAGCTTAGAGTTTTTCACACACATTATAGTTCAATTTCTGAATGTGGTAGGTAAACATGTTTTGTAATCTGTAATTTACAAAAAAAAAAATATGTATCTATAAGCTAAGCCAGACTCTGTTTGACGAACAGTTATACAAGAAATAAATTGGTTTTTTATCTAGACTAGAAAATGTGGATGATATAGAAATCAATTGGTTGGTATATATTATGGTATATGGTTACATTAATTTCTTGATTTTATGCAAGAGATTGGCACTAAAACAAATCAAACTGATAGTTAATCTATACAAGAAAATTTTCATATTCTTATAAGAAATCTATAGAAATCATCCAAACAATTTTATTTTCCAAGAAACAAATACACTAACAGTAATTAAAATACTTAAGAAAACTATATAGCAAAAGCCTACATATTTATATCTAATGAGTTGTAACTCGACATTATTATAATACGCGTGATAAGCAACATATATTTAGTTAGTGTTTAAAGCGGTTGAGACGATGCCATATGGTGTTGTTCTCTGTCGTTATCAAGAGCCATCTGCTTGGACATATCAGCTAGAGCGGCTGCAGCTGCCGCAGGTGTCATGCTTTGGTACGGAGAAACCAGTTGAGTAGCATTGCTAACAGGAGGATGTTGTGCATGGAAATACATCGTCTCCAGAGGGCCTCCAGAGTAACTCATGTATTGATGTTGAGCCTGTTGCAATTGTTGTTGCTGAATCTGATGAACCTGAGGTCTTTGCGATATCGCAGTGCCGTAAACGTTTTGAGTGGCTTCAGGTCTTGGGTTTGTGGCGAGTGTTGAGTTTATGTAGACTGGGAGAGTTCTTGCTGGGACATACTGCTGAGATTGTGGGACGGACATCACATAAACCGGGTAGTTTTGCTGCTGGTGAGAGTAAACCGGGACGTATTGTGATGGATGAGGGATGTATTGAACGCCTTGGTGTAGGAGAGGTTTTTGAACTGACAGTTGGTGTTGTTGGTCCATAGTTGTGTATGTACCTGACTGAGATAGGACGTGTGATGTGGTTTGGACTGAAGTGGGTTCAGGTGGAGGTATGGCATGACTGGTTTGGACCAATGTGGTTTCAGGCTGTGTTATGGGAGCTTTTGGGATAGCTGGAGCTAGGTCTTGGTAGTACATCGTCGGCTTTGAAAATGAAGTAGCAGAAGAAATGCTTCTATCACTGCATGCAAAATAACAATAACAAACATGAGAAATTAGCATTTAGTAATACACTGGAAGAACAAACCTAACATCTCTAGTAATAGGCTGGAAGATAAAATATGAAATAACATTCTTATGCATTTAACGTCTTAAGAGAAATTTTTCATTGTTGGTTTCTATAACATACTTTCAAAGTAGTCATCTATCTTCTTAGCTACTTAGAGCATCCCATCAGCAAACTCCACCAATCTCGATTTTCAATGTGCTTTTTTGATTATTTTTTTTCTGTTTTAGACCCGCGAAACAGCGTTGATACGGGTTCATAGTGGGGTTTAGACTAGTGTTCGCGTATAATTCACCACATATGAAGATCATAAAACAAAAACAGAGCAAAGAGAACAGAAAATTCAAGGGATGCTGAAAAAAGGATGCCTAGTCCCATATCATTTATCTATTTAATACAACAAAAGAGACTCATTTCACAAAATATTTGTAGATCATTACCTTAGAACAAGAATAATATCAAACAATATATCCTAGTAAATATTAAATAAAGAATGACAGTAGAAGATGAAAGTACCTTGCAATAGAATTAGGAGATGTCAAGCCATACCCGCCGGCACCTCGAACAGGAATCACCAAAGGCTGCATCGGCAAAGGTGGCTTCTTGTATCCAACCATCACACCAGGATCAGATGGATCGTCGCCTGATGAAACTTGGTAGTTTCTTACGTCAGTAACATCATCAATAGGTGTGTTATTATACCCCACCATTGGACTTATTGTTCGAGTCTGCACGTTTGAGAAGCTCATCTGAGCAAACTGTTCTTCGATCCTCTGGTCTTCATTTACTCTCACACAGACATATGGTAAGTTGGCAGTGGAAGGAGAAGAAGAGGCAGAACCACCAGCGGGTTCCAACATAGGAGAATCAGGCATAGAACTCATATGCATCTCCTGATGAGACATCACATCGTTTGTAATATAATCTCCTCGCTTGTTACTCTCACCTCCAACATCAGTTTCTAGTTCTTGAACTTCAGTCTCTCCTCCACTCCCCTCATCAAGATTCAGCAAAGTGTTATTCACAGCGACAGAATCCGACAAACCACGAGGAAGCAAACCAGACTGATTCAAAGCATCGACAAACCACGTCTCCGACTTTGCGCTGTTAAGCAAAGATCCCATCGTAGCAGCCGTCTCAAGCTTGTTAACAAAAAGAAACAACCGTATCCGTTGCGTTGCACTAGCCGCTGCTGATGACGTCGCACGGTCGTATTCCTCGATCATGTTCTCAAGATCTTCATCGGTAGTGATGGTGACGAGCGAATCAAGATCTTCGTTAGGGAGCTGGTACTTGAGTGTGAAGGACCGGCCATTGAGAAGCATACTAGAGAGACGAGATCGAAGGGAAGCTAGTGAAGAGCGTCGATCAACAACTATTAGTCGTGTCTCGCCGCTGGAGTACGTTAGCGCCTTGTCGTGTGGACGAGGCACGATGTGACCGCCAAAGCTGCACATTAGGCGAAGCTTTGTGTCGGGGACGGTCGCAAGTAGCTCCGTATCAAGAGCAATAGCACGTGGGGATCCATCAACCATTGTAGCTGAAGTAAGGTTTGGGATTAGTTGTGGTATAGATGAAAGTGGAGTCTCCATATGTTCTGTTGTATTTGATGAACTTGTTTATATTGGGACTAATATGTTATAGTGTAAAACAAAAAGTTATTGTTAAAGTTTTATAAAAGTAAAGAAGAATGAAACGTTAGAGATTCTCTGCATGTTGGGCATGGATGATTATATCTCCTTCACTAGTAGTGAAAAATAATTTGCGTACTTTTCTTCTTTCTACCTCTTTATAATCGACATCACACCCCATGTGTGTAGCTTTGGTACCAGCGTCATATTCTATTGATGTTATGACCTCCAAAGCTGGTTGCTCGAATCTAGATTACAGTATTTTGAGATTTTAAGATTGGTCTATCTTATAATTATAAGATCTCCAAGTTTTGTCATCTAGTAATAAAATACAATTTGGTTACATTCATGTGTATATAAATTATTAGTTATGGCTTACTTTAAAATAGTTTATCATAAATCTTAGTAATATTTTATAATTTAAAGACTATGAAATTCATATGTTAATTCCTAAAATTCAGAGATCAATGCTGATAATATTTCATTGGATAATATCCAAGACTTGATCTATCTTTATTTTTTTGGACAAAAGACTTGATCTATTTGAATCATGAAAACAAAGTGAAAACGAATCTATCTTAGGATTTATGTTCCACACGAAAATTTATTACAAATAAGTTTAAGTCCCAACAGTTTATAGATTTGGAAATAAACTTCTTTGTGATAGCGCCATATATCTCTATAATATTATTTGAGAAGTCACTTTCTTATGTGTCGTTCTCATGTTCATTCTCACGATGGTTGATTACATTGATACCCTTAATGAATTAAAAATAGTTGAAACTATTATTATTAATTCTTTTATTTTTAGTTTTTCCTTTTCAAAAATTTCCAAAAAGATATGTAATAAAAAATAATTTTTTATAAAGTCATAAAAAACAAATTTAAAACGAAAATATATGTATATATAATATGATTTCATAAAAAGGAAAATTGACAAAATAGTAATAATACATTTAAAATATTTTTAAATAACATAAAAATATGTATATATAATATATTTCATAAAAAAGGAAAGTTCACAAAATAGTAATAATACATTTAAAAATATTTTTAAATAACATAAAATATACTTTTAGAGTAATAAAATAGTTTATAATTAGTATTATTGAATTTTTATTTATTTTTCATATATTTAGTTGACTATAATATCTTTCAATTACAGAAAATTATCTAGAACTTATATTTTAATTATATAATATTATTTTCAAATACAGTCACATTTTGTGTAGTGCTTATTTTTAAGAGATATTAAAAACTAAAAATAAATTTAACAATAAACATAGTTTGGTCAAAATAATTGTTCTAATGAGCTAGATATATGATATTTTATCATTATTAAAATTATTTATTTTATTAATATTAATTGTTTTAAATTTTATGTTTTATGTTTGTGAAACTAAATATAACCATAAT
>CAKOAT010422932.1:217177-257038 GCA_932364175.1 Eruca vesicaria subsp. sativa | reverse complement strand
AGTATTAAATGTATTCTTTTAAAACCTTGTTGAGTAGTTTTATTTATATAATAAAAATTTAATTGTGGTTAATATTGTATTTAATAGAAATGCTATAAATTTAAAATGGACTGTTTTGCAAATAGTATAAATGAAAGGTGATATTCCTAATTTTAAAATAAATATAATATTAAAAATATTCTTTTGGAGTAGAAAATGGAGTAATACATTGGAGTAAGACTCAACTGCATTTTGGAGTTACTCCATTTTAGAGTAGAAAATGGAGTAATACATTGGAGATGCTCTTACAAAATCAAGAGACAGGATTTCATTCCGTTTGGGCCTTGTAAATGGGCCTAACAATCATGTTACGCTTTTTAAAAGCGTGGGAAGTGAAGTTACGAGCGTAGTTAAGGCAAAAAAACAATAAAAAAATCTTCTAGCGAAAACCCTAACTTCAACGGGAACCCACCCAATCCACAGATCGATCAAATAGCTAAAACAAAAAAAAAAAGGTCAAAAATCAGATTCTCTTTATAAAAAGATTCTAGGTTTCGCTTTTGGAATGTAGTTTCGCTAAAAAAAAAAGTTTATAACTTTAACCTCCATCCATCCCCAACAGTAATGTCAAGCGACAGGCGAGAAGTTCAGCAAGAGACGACAACGACGGTAGACGGTAACGGATCCAATTCTCACCAGATGGCTTCTTCTGCGATTGTGAGAGCTACGGGCGCTACGACGTGCCGTAGGTTGAGGATAAACCCTAACAACGAGCTTAGGCCAGATAATTACGAGGATCTGCATCTCGATTTCCCTAATCCTGTTTATAAGAATCTCGAGAAGTACTTGCCGCCAGACATGTTGGTTTCGAACAGAGAGGAGAAAGTGAGATTCATGACTGACATTATGCATAGTCATCTTCCTAACGGAGAGCGTTCTAGGGTATAAAGTTCAAAGCTTTGACCTTTTTTTTTGTCTGAATTTTGAGATGGGTATTGCTTTAGAGCTGACCCACTTGGCTTTTATGATGATTAGTGTGTTGGTTTCTCAGAGATTTAGTTTAAAGTGTGTTCCTTTTTTTATTTTCTCCATGATGGTACAGGCTCAGAGGCACAATGACTATAGGAATAAGATAGTTTCAAACTATCAGGTGTGAATCCCTTTTCTTTGTGCTTTACGGTGTTTTATATCTGGCGGAAGTAGTTTTGAAGTGTTGTTTTTTGGTTTCTTTCTCCTGCAGCCACTTCACAGGGAGCTTTATAATCTGGTTCCCATACTATGTTTCGTTCCTTCTTTCCTAAATGCGGTTAATGATAACACAGAGGATAGCTTCAGAAGCATCATCTCTGAAGCGTCTCCTGGTGTTTTTGTTTTTGACATGCTCCTACCTAGCTTCTGCGAGATGATGCTTGAAGAGGTAATCTGCAATGCTTCCTTCTGTTTTTGTCAGAATTCTCTTTACCCTTTTTATGCTAGTTTGTTAATGTACTACTACTGTTTGGCTATGTAGATAGACAATTTTGAGAAGTGGGTGGCTGAGACAAAATTCAAGATCATGAGGCCAAACACCATGAATAAATACGGTGCTGTGCTTGACGACTTTGGGCTTGATACCATGCTTGACAAACTCATGGAGACTTTCATACGTCCCATTTCCAAAGGCAATATATAGTTGAATTCCATTCCATAGACTAAGTTATGTTACTCTGTTGTGAGTCACTGCTAACAAAAGCTACTTGCTATCTTTTGTTTTGTAGTATTCTTCAATGATGTTGGTGGAGCAAGTCTAGACTCTCACCATGGGTTTGTTGTTGAGTATAGTAAAGATAGGGATGTTGATTTAGGTGAGACACATCCTGCAGAAGTTTCAAATATCCTTACTAGTTTGTTTTATATTCTAGTTGGATATAAGCAGTTCTTATATAAATTTGCAGGCTTTCATGTGGATGATTCAGAAGTAACTCTGAACGTTTGTTTGGGTAACCAATTTGTGGGAGGGGAGTTGTTTTTCCGAGGCACACGGTGTGAGAAACATGTTAACACAGCTACAAAGTCAGATGTATGCTACTTGCTTTCTTCTCGTATAAAATTTTATATCTGTCTGATGGCTAATTGAAACAACTGTATTCTTACGAAAGCAGGAGATATTTGATTATTGTCATGTGCCGGGGCAAGCTGTACTTCACCGTGGCCGCCACCGCCATGGTGCAAGAGCCACAACATCCGGACACAGGGTCAATATGCTTCTATGGTGCAGAAGGTATATATATACCAATTGAAAAACTTGTATCTTGAGTGGACTGACATAGAGATTGTTTAGAATGCAATTGAAATTCATTTGTTTTCCAGTTTCTTATCATTCCTTCTTGTTGTTCCACGCAGCTCTGCGTTTAGAGAGCTTAAAAAACTTCAGAAGGACTTCTCCAGCTGGTGCGGAGAGTGCTCCAGTGAAAAGAAAGAGGAGAAAGCGAGGACGTTTGATGCTATAAGAAAGGTAAAACCATTTGATTGATCAAGCATGTAGCTGTTTCTCGTGTGGTAGATAATTTATATGCTCTTCATTGCTATTGCAGAAATATGTTAAAGCAGTGCGTCCTCCCCAGGCTTGAAGAAACAGCTACTAAGCAATAACTTTATATTGGATGACTTTAGAATTTGGGATCAAGCCTTGTTAGACTTAAAACTTGAGCCTGTGTAGAAATCATTTGTGAGGTAAATGGCTTGCGGTTTTATCTTTTCTTGACTTTTTGATAACTATGTACATGAAATCTAGTTTCATCTTCACATCTACCATCTGATGGTTTTTTTAGTATAATGAACCTTTTAAAGAATTAGTGTTCTCTAGTTTTATTTGGTGTTGCTGCTCGTTACTACTGACTACTGAGTGATGACTAGAGCCACAAATCATGGATTGTGCTATTTGAGCCAGTGTCGATTACCTTTGTAGTCTCTGTTGAATAGAAAAAAGTATTTGGTATATCTTGCGCGTTGCCCTTGAATAAAGGACGAGAGAAAAAGATCTGAATTCTGTTGTTCAAAAAATATTTTACACTAGATTTTTTAAAAAAGATTTTAAATTATAAAAAAATAAATCCTTATATATTGTATATAATGTTAATGTATATATTAATGTTTTTTAAATTTATTTTACACAATAAAAGATAATCTTATTATGTTGACAAAACTTATCATATGTAAAATAACTTAATATTTAATTTATTACTAAATATTTCAAAAGTATTAGTGCTTTTAAATTTATGTTACGTGATAAAAAATATTTATGTTCTGATTTTGTATATATAAAGAGATTTTTGTTTATTTTTATTAACTATAGAATGTATAAATATTAAGTTATTTTAATTTTATTTTAACTGATATTATATTTATTTTAAAATATTTAAAAATTATTATATCTATATATGTGGACAAAATATCTAGTAGTGTAGTCTATATTGTTGTCTGGAGAAACGATAGTACTATAAATATAACTAGATTTGGATCTGCGCAACCGCGCGGGTGTTAATTTTGTTTTTACATAAATAAATAGTTTTTACTTCAATAATGGTATATATATTATAATTACATATATGTTTCTATGTATTATACAAACATAAGTATGTTTTCAACATAATTTTTTTCCATCATATCAAGTATATAAAAATGTAACATGTTTTTGTATCTTTCTTTCTATATTTTTGTTTATGTTTTCATCATGTTCTGATTTTGTATATATAAAGAGATTTTTGTTTATTTTTATTAACTATAGAATGTATAAATATTAAGTTATTTTAATTTTATTTTAATTGATATTATATTTATTTTAAAATATTTAAAAATTATTATATCTATATATGTGGACAAAATATCTAGTAGTGTAGTCTATATTGTTGTCTGGAGAAACGATAGTACTATAAATATAATATATTTGTCTTTCTAAAACTATTATACTATTCGAAAATGAGAAAATTGTCATTTAAATCACAAACTTTCAAATTTGGTTAAATAAAGCATCAACTTTCTCATAAGCAAAAAAAACACCCAATTTTTTGTTGACAAGCAATTTTAATCACAAACTTTTGTCAACCCTACCAATTTAGTTATATCGTTAGTCAACAGTTATAGTTGACTAACGGTATGCCTAAAATGGCTTTTAAAGTTGATGTTTTTTTTGACACAAATATAAATCAACATTTTTTCAAAATATTAGATTTTAAATCTTGAAACTTTTAATAACTATAACACTAATAAATAAAATTGTAAATAAAAAATAAATTCCAACCAAAAATATAAACAAAACTCAATGTAAAATAATTAATTAACATATTCTTAATTGAGTATTTTAGTTAAAAATGATTTTGAAATTTTTTTAAAATTATTTATGATTAATTTTTAAGAAATATTTCTATAATCCTACTCGGATTATCTTTTATAATTTTGCTGTCAAAAATTTGTTAGTAAAATATTACTTCATTCTTGTTTTTTAAACAAAATGAGTTATCGGATAACTAAAATAATTATCGATGTTGGTGAAAATTATTTTTCTTTAAATGCAGAAAACCTCTTGTAAAATTTTTATAGAAACTATATAGATTTGTTTGAAGATCTTTACATAAATATAAAGAATTTTGAATAATTCGTTAACATATAACTCTTTTCAATTAAGAATCAAAAGTTGAATTAATATTTCATCAACAAACTTTTGAAAATAAAATTATAAAACATAATTCAAATAGGATTATATAAATATTTAAAAAGTTTATTCCTAAACAATTAAAATATTCTTATCATTTTATAACTAAGATACTCAACTAATGTATGTTAAGTAATTATTTTACATTGAGTTTTATTTATATTTTTATTGGATTTATTTTATTTATAATTTTTTTTATTAGTGCTTCAGTTATAAAATTTTCAATATTTAAAATATATACAATATTTAAAAAAAGATATTGATTTAAATTTGTGTCAAAAAAAACATCAACTTTGAAAGCCATTTTAAGCCTACTGATAGTCAACTATAACTGTTGACTAACGATATGATCAAATTAGTATGGTCGATGAAAATTTGTGATTAAAATGACTTGTCAATAAAAGTTGAGTGTTTTTTTTGCTTATGAGAAAGTTGATGTTTTATTTCAACCAAATTTAAAAGTTGGTAATTTAAATGACAAATTTGAAAGTTGGTGCTTTATTTCAACCCAATGAAAAATTCATGAGTTGATGTTTGTAGAAACTCATGTTTGTATTGAGTAGTTCAAATCCAACGGCTACAAAACGGTTCTAAAGATGCGTATTTGAAGTCTCATTTTCGTGACCACCTAAACAAATAAGCTGTCTTAGCAGGAAAAAATCAAACCAAATCTAATTAGACCGGATTGAAATCAACCTGGGGTACCAATTGTTTTTAGAGCATCTACAACCGTGAGACTCATAGGAATTCTTAAGAAAAATGGTATTTTGGATATGTTAAGGATATTTTGGATTCTTCTTTTTTCTAAAAGAAAAAAAAGATGACCATTCGCGGGTTGCCACGTGTCCTGGGGATTCGCAAATAGTGTAAGGACTCGCTTAGAAACAGTCCTTATTTAGGGATTTTAAGGATGGAATCATTAACTTTTTATGAGGTCTACCGATGATTTAATTATTTTTTTCCTAAAGACTCCCCTCTAAAGATTCCTGTTGCGGATGCTCTTATATCTGAATTGAGACTGGCGAGCAAGAGTGATTGCTATCGGACTGGTGGTTTTGAGCGTTTATTTATTTATTTTTCCAGATTTTTCAATTTTATGTTTTATCGATATTAATTAGGTTTTATTTTATTTATTGGCTTTATGGCGAGGATATTGATTTTTGAGAAGAATAAATAGAGATTTTAGAAATTATTATTTATTTCAAAAGTACGGGTGTTATTAAACCGGCTAAAACCAATATAATATCATCTATGCCTGTAAACCCGATAATCAAGCCGGTTATTTTTTCATTGGGCTAATATCGAACCATCTGAGATTTGGTTCTGTTTGATCGATAAATCCTTCTTGCACAGCACAATGAGCTTGTGTAATTTTACCGAGTGCATGTCTAACATGTTTAGATGCGCCCTAAACAAATTTTAACAATATATTTTTACTTTTTTTCCTAATAATCCTATATATATATTATAAAATATAACGTTATTTTTTCACAAGTTCAACTACCAATATTTTGATCTTAATCAATCATAATTTATTACAACCAATTATTAATACAAAATCTCACATTTAAATAATAATAGTTTATTTAAATTTTACTTATGTTTTATTAGTTTCATTAATTTTTTATTAATTTTACTTATATTTTATAGGATTTTATTAAATTTTATATGTAAACATGATTTTATTATAATTTATATGTAAAGCTTAAATGTTTTGGCTAGGATCTCTAGTTTTAGAAGCATGTCTTAGAGTTGTATAAATATCTATGGCTCTCCTCCTCCTCCTCTAGGGTCTTAGATCTACCAAATCCCTCTATTCCTCGGCTCTATCGGTATGACCTTTCGTTCAGTCCTATGCTTCGTGTTGTCATTTGTATAACGAGTTGGAGCAGTGGTAAGAGGAGGAATAAGATTTTGTGATGTTGAACACAGTGGGTGTTCCAGTTTGAGCAGCTGATGTTCCGTGCACTTTTGATTAAAGGATTCAACCTAGAAATTACCAAAAAAGAACTCAAATTTGTGTATCATCATATACTGCCTGGTTCCAATCCTTCATTTAATCGATTACAAAGTCTGTTTTAAAAATTCTGTAAGGAGATAGATTTTTTGGGGATACAATACTGAAATTAACACACAGATTCTACTAATTACTTACTAAACGTGCATGTATTTGTTTGGCAAAAGACAAGATATCAAAAAATAAAACTATACATCTGAAGGGTGAATTCAAGATCCGCTGCTGCTTTTCTGGTTCCTTTTATCTCTGGTTTCAATCAGATATGAAAGATCCCTGACAATCTGGGACATCTCTGGTCTCTTCTTTGCTTCCGTCGCACAACATGAACCTGCTGGTTCAGCTACCTCCTTGACGCTCTCTTGTGTCTCATGGTCTTTGTCAATGTCTTCTTCAATAGACTTCCAGGAGGAGTCTTTCTTCTCAACTAGATGGCAATGTGGTCATAGGATACGTCTTTGTCGTGGTATGCTTTCTTAGCACTTATAGCTCCAACAGAATGACTTCAAAGCTGTAGACATCTGCCTTCCTTGAAAGCATTCTCTCTTCTGCAATTACACACATTTCACCCCCAAGCTAAATCCCCCCCCCAAGAAATATACTTTTATAATATCTTTATATATTTACTCTCAATTATGTTTCATGTTGATTTTTTTTTGTTTAATTATGTTTTATGTTGATAGAAACGAAGAATCAACATAGTAATGGGAAAACAAACACAATATAATTAAAAATAATCAATTATATAGATATTCATAATATCATATTATGTCGGAAATGTAAAGTTATTAGTACATATTCATATTAACTTTCTAATTCATATGAGATTCTAGTACACCTTAGACATCTACTGATAAAAGGACATCTCACTAAAGCATGACATACAATACATATAATGTAAAAGATTACATTATGTTTTCACTAGTTCAACTACATTAATAATTATTAAAGATAATTATATAAAATTAGTTGTATAGCAATATTTGTTAACATTATCACCAATATTTTGATCATAATCAATCATAATTTATTACAATTAATTGTATACAAAATCTCACATTTAAACATAATAATTTTCTTAAATTCTATATAATTTTTACTTATATTTTATTAATTCTTACTTATGTTTTTCTTAGTTTAACTAATATTTTTATTAATTTTTACTTGTGTTTTGTAGGATTTTATAAAGTTATATGTAAGCATAATTTATATTTATTTGATAATAATAATATTATTCATAAAAATATTAGTGTTGTTTATATATTTTTTATTAATAAATATGTTACCCAGATTAAGAATTAACCAAACAAATTAAAGAAGCATTAGTTACACTGATATCAAAGAGTATTTTATTTTGTTCACTAGCTGATAATTCTCAATAAATAATATTTATCTAAAAAATTCTTCGTATTTATAAATATTAATTAAAATTTTTAGAAATATGTCTTGTTAATTTGGATATTCTAATCGATGGTTTGGGTATTTTTCTTTTTGGGCCGGTCCTGGCTTTACCGAACATCTTCGAAGATGTTCCTTCCGAGAAGGAAGCTCCATTTGTGTTGTTGATGATCATCGATAAGCCTCATCTATGTTTGAATGGCTTTGGGACGAACTTTATGTGGAACATTAAACTCATTATCTAGCAGATACGAACTCCATATCTTAAGCTTTGTAGGAGATTCGTTTTCAAGATTTCGAATCACAAGACCCGATGGAGACGACGGGACAAGAGCAGCAGAGGATGCACCAGTTACATTACTACTACTTGCTTCAGCCATTCGACGAGATAACCTCCTCCTCCTTTTATTAGCCATAACGTATCGAGATTTAGCGGTTTGAAAAACAGCTTTGGTGAAAATTGTTTGGAGAGAGAAACTTCTGATTTCAGTTTGGAGAAAAATCTAATTCCAAGAAAAAACAAAAAAAAAAACTTTTGATTTCACCTTATAAACTTGGAAGAATAATCAAAGTCGAGATCGAGAAAGAGAGAGAGAGAGCTGAGAAGAGATAAGTGAGTTTGAGAGAGAGTGATCGCTGCGCCATCGCTGTCTCTGAGTGGTTGAAACGAACATAGTTGGGGGTAGAATGCAGCTGAAAATGCAAAAAGGAGGGAAATTTTATTTAATTAAAAATATATTATTTCAAATATGGCAAAAACTCAAACATGAGTTTCCTTGTTTGGCACTCACCCATATTAATAGTAAGAATATACTATCAATAATTCATCGTAGGCGCTAGGCGACCTTGTTCCGCCCCGATTTATACCAAATCGATGTAAAAAATCAGTCTCCGCCCCGATTTATACCAAATCGATGTAAAAAATCAGTCGTCTGATTTTAGTCTATCTAGACCGTCCAAATGACTGCTTAGGCGGCCGCCAAATATATTTTTTATTTTTTTTGTTTGCAATAATATTTTTTATCTATTTATTTGATCCAAAATTTAGTAAGTATAATTTTGATGAAAATTATATCATATTAATTTTATATAGTCTATTTGTCTTTTATAAGATTCTAAACATGAAAATGTATTAATGTTATACACAATTAAAAATTAACATATTTCATAACATATTAAATAGTCTAAAAATTTCGCCCCGTATAATTCTTGCATAATCTTCGATTTTCTCTCTAGGCTCTAGGCCCAATCATGCCGCTAGGCCCAATCATGCCGTCCGACTAGTGCCTAGTGCGTTCCCGAACATGGGTGAATATATCTCTCTCTATATATATATATATAAATCTGTGTTTTCTTATTATTACTAGGGGTGGGCACGGATCGGATATCCGGATTTTTTAAGGTATTGTGATTTGCTTCGAATGTTACGGATATCTAATTTTGGTATTTGCTTTGCTTCGGAAAAACACGGATATCCAGAAAAACGGATATCCGGAAAATAAATAGATATTTGCGGATATTTACGAATATTTACGAATATTTTCGGATATCTCATCCTTTTTAATTAATACAAATATTCTTAAACTTTTGATACAAATTTGCTTTGCAAAAATATTTTTTTTGCATGATATATAAAATAAAAATTAAAAGAGCTAGTGAATTTACATATTTGTAATTTTTAAGTTTAAGTTACAATTATAATAACACAAAATTTAAGAAAAAAATATAATTGTCATAAATTGTTTCTCTCTTTTTATGTAATAATGTGAATAGAATTTTTCAAAATTATGTGCTAGAATAATAATTATATAATTTTATACATTTAAATTTTTAAATATAATCAAGATATACATATATTTATATATTTTCGGATCGGATCGGATATCCGCTTCCCAAAATTTTAATATTTATGATTTACTTTGATTTTAACGGATAATGAATTTTAGTATTTGCTTTGATTCGAAAGTTTACAGATATCTGGAATTTTCGGATCGCATCGAAACGAATAACGAATCGAATATAACGATAAATGCCCAGCCCTAATTATTACAGTCTTCTATGATCGTACCAATTTGATTGAGCTTTCTATAGTGATGTTTTTTTTTTCTTAAATTTGGGCCGATTCTATAGTGATGTTTATAGATCAACCCACAATTTATTCATTGGTACCGATTTGATTGAGCTTTCTAAAGTTTGTTTGCAGATCAACACGGATTCTATGTATCAATGTTGATCCTTCGGTATTTTGGGTTTAGATTCTAAAGTTAGACCTTAAGGTTATACAGTTATCTATTATATAATAAGTCAGTTTAGCCTTAACATTGGTGTAACAAAGACAACGCAAATTCTCCGTACATACACACATGATCTTGGCCAGAACACAGGCCTAATACAATGGATACTCTAATGATTAGATTCTAATCGTTTACTTATGAGTTATAATCAAACTGGGATGTAATTAATAACAAATGAAAAGAAGATCTAACTGAATCAATGAGCTCAAGAGACTAATGTTCATGCACATGTGTAATGTATTAGGCAGTAATTGAAGTTCTGATTCTACTTCTACCAACAAAAGATCCAACATATGAAACAAAAAGAGAAACCATGATATTAAGTCACTAGAAAGAAATAAAGTAGCACTAAAACACAAAGAAGACCACTTAGCTCCAAGAGCACATGGTGAAACCATAGAGGGTCTAAAGTTCAATCATTGCAAAAAACACACACCAAAACGAAAAAAGAAACAACGCTTAGATAGATAGAGCAAGAGAAAGTGTACTACTAAGGACCGTTTTGAGTGAAAGTACCACACTACCTCACGGTAACGATGTCATCGATCTTCAAAATCATCCTGACGCATTCAGTTGCAAGAGTGATCGCGCTGGTGCTCACAAGCAGAGGCTGCACAACATTCTCCTCCAAGATATTAGTAATCTGCCCTTTCCTTACATTGATCCCAGAGTTGATCTCCCCTTGAGCATGCTTGTTCCTGAGCTCAGTCACAATCGCAATAGGATTCAAACCCGCATTCTCAGCCAACGTGTAAGGAATAACCTCCAAAGCTTCTGCGAAAGACTTCACACAGTAACCTTCCATCCCATGGAGCACCTTAGCCCAAGCACCTAGCTGCCTCGAAAGCTCAATCTCCGGCGCACCACCTCCTGCAATCAAAAACCTCTTGCTCACCAGACACCTAACAACACATAAAGCATCGTGCAGACTCCTCTCAGCTTCATCAAGAACAAGCTGGTTAGACCCACGGACAAGAACAGATGTAGTTCTCCCCATGTCCTTAATCCCAGTGATCTTCAAAATCTTCCCATCTCCAAGCGACGCTTCCTCAACAAGCTCAGCAAAACCAAGCTTCTCCGCCCTAAAATGCTCAATGTTAGCAATCGGCAAGCAGTTCAACGTCTTCGTCACGAACTCAATCTCATCCCTCTCCACATCCTTAATCACCATAATCTTCGCCTTAGCCAAGTAATGAAGAGACAAATCAGTCACAGCATCCCTCAAAATACTCTTCTGAATCAGCAACACATTACAACCAGTCGCCTTAATCTTCTTAATCATCCCCAAGATATAGTTCCTCTCCTCCTTCAAGATCCTATCCATCTGAGTATAATCAGAAACCACAATACTCTGCTCAATATCAGTCTTGGGAGGCGAGATCTGGAACTGAATCACAGCGATCTTCGCATTCTCCATCCTCGTGGGCCCACCAGCAGCATGACTCACCTTCTTATCAAACACCAAACCTTTAACCGTATGAGTATCGTCAACAGTCCCACCAAGCTTCTTAACAATCTTGATATCACGCAAATCAACAATCTCCGGCTTCTCCGGATCAATAACAGACAAAACCGCATCAACCGCCAACGGAGCGAGCAACGTAGAGTACTGACTAACAACCTTACTGTTCAACGACGTGCTGGCCGATTTAACCAACGAATCTCGATCCGTTAGCTCCACGGGGACCGCCATGGCGGTTAAGATATCAACAGACTTCCCACACGACTTGTGAAGCGCGTCGGAGATCACTGTAGGGTGGATCCCGGCGCCTAATAAGACTTGGCAAACCCTAAGCAAGGCTCCGGCGAGTACGACGACGGTCGTGGTCCCGTCTCCGGCGGCGGAGTCTTGAGATTTGGAGAGCTCGACCATCATCTTCGCGGCGGGCTGGAGAACGTCCATCTTGTTGAGGATCGTGGCTCCGTCGTTGGTGATGATGACCTCGCCGCTCGCGGTGGAGATCATCTTGTCCATACCCTTGGGGCCGAGGCTCGTGCGGACGGCGTCGGCGACGGCGCGGCCGGCGTTGATGTTGGCGGAGCGGATGTCTTCTTTGCGTTTGTTGTCGACGAAGGATTCGGACTTGGATGCGCGGGGGCGAGATGCCATGGGTGCTGCTACTGCTGCCATTGTGGAGAAGAGAGAGATCTCGAGATTTGATTTGGTTTTTGAAAGGGGAAATGAGTTTTTAGATTCAGTTGTTTACAGTGTGGGAGGGAGGAGATACTCTAGGGTTTACGATGGTGTCTCTAGTCTATTCTTATTAGATTCTTATTAGAAATGGGCCTCTTGAAAAGGCCCAGTATATATTTCCGGTTTTCTAATTTAATTCCAAATGTTTTGAAATATCGATTAACCATAATATTAAACCGAATCAAACCGGCAAGAATCCGGTCTAATTTTCTATTAAACACTGCCATAACTTGATGATAAATAATCATCAAAACATATAAGAAAGAAGTGCTCACTGAATATAAAAGACACATTTTTTTTACTTAAGAAGACAAATAGTTTCAGAAAGAATTAACAAGAGAGAGCTAGAAAGTTCCATGAACAAGTACTAAACTTGGAAAATAAGGAACAGCTAAGCCATAGTAACCAGAATAATACAAATGATAAACAGTTGAGTCAGGATCAAGATCAAAGTCAACAAGGTTTTTTTGATGGGTAAGGGAGAGGACGACCTTGTTGTTATCCCTGGAAATAGCCAAAGGTGTAAGAGGCTGTGAAGTGATACCACCAAACCAAGAGGAAGTAGAATTCAAGTCAACTGAGAAGATCCTCTCCCACTTGTCGCATTCTTCAACCCTCCACCAAAACTCTTGCTTACAATCTCCCTTGAGTTCAGAGATGCACAGACGACCGTCAAGATTGCATAAACCAATTTTGTCACTAGAGGCATCAGGGGAAATAAAAGGTGGTGTTGAGGTGATATGAAACATCTCTGTATGAATATCGAAAACTATGAGTTTGGTTTGTGTTGATGGGTATCCTTGTTCATCTCCCGTGAGCCAGTATAATAATCCGTTTGCACACGGTGGCCTCTGATTAGACAAGATTTGGTGATGATCAAGAGGTCTGGTAGTCACGAATCTCCATCTCCATTCCTCTAAATCGAAAACCTCGCATCTTGTCTTCTTCTTCTTGTTCAAGGTAGCAGGGTATATATTATATAGCCACACTATCTTATATCGTCCTGTGACCTTGTCTTTCCCAAATCCAAACATAGTAAATGATATGAATGGAAGTGGAGCATCACCATCATCTTCGTCCATCATATCCACCATCACATACCGGTCCAACAGATCCGGGTCTGGATGCTCTTTATGAAGACGCTGAAAATTTGCTAAGGGGAGTGGTGACAAGGCTGTTTCTGTGGCCGTATTTACCACTGTCACTGCTTGAGTCAAGCAGTAGAAGCAGACAAGGCCATCGCAGCATTCGGAGATCTCGAGAGGACCCTTAACCTCTTCGATTTCAAAACAGGGGCTCTCTTCAAGACAAGTCGTCTCCAAGTCCCTTTGCTCAAAATGGATTTGTTTATAACCAAAAGAGACAAACATGAGTTTAGGATCTTTGTTTTTCTTCTGATGAGCCATGTGTCTTGCCCAAAAATCTCTTGTCTTAATCATGGATTCCCAATGCTTTGAAACCGCTTCGAACCTCGCAATCGATCTCACCGGAAGCTTCATCACGATCTCTTCCATCACATCATTGGGGATCTCAATCTTCCACTCTCTTCTTCCTTTTCTTCTACGTTTGGTTTCTCTGACGATTCTCTTCTCATAAATCTCCATCGACGCCATCATCTTCTTAATTCCACTCCCAAATCTATTATTTATAGAGCCAACCCTCGATTTTCTTTTTTCCTTTTTTTTTGTTTTGTTATATGGCAAACACCACTGATTTCCTTTTTTTATTCATAAACAAGAAAAAAGACTCGTTCTGCCGACAAAACCTAACCCTCCTCTCTTCCTTTAAGTTCCCTCACACATGTTGAAGAACTCTTGGGTTTCAATGGAGAAGAAGGTCGGAACTTCTCTATCTTCCGAGGCACTTCTTTCGCTATCTCCAGACAGCTTCCCTTATCATGCCTACTACGACTCCGACTCCGACTCGCGACAGATGGTGCCTTGTCTAGCACGTAATCAGACTTTTGACACTGATATTAGCGTTCTACTTTCGCTTAGTGTTTACTTTTGTGTACCGTTTTCTTGTGATTCAACTGTCCGCTTGTGAGATTAATCAATGGAGTTTAAGGTTCCCGGCGTTTCTCATATCGAAACATGAGCAAGAGATTGTGTATGAGAATTGGGATGGTTTTCATGAAGTTTCAGAATTGCAGCAAGAATGGGACAGCATAGGTATATCATTCTTAAGGTCTTGTAATGAAGTGCGAAATCTCCTTTGATTCAATGAGATTAGGAAGTAATATAGATACTAGATCTCGACCGTGCAGTTACTTTTAAATTTATTGAAAACTATTCAACCAATAAAATTTTACTGTTTTTGTAATAATTGATTGAATGATTTTAAAATTATATCTTTAAAAATACTTTTGTAAAAGAATGTAAATTTATTAATATTTGTGTAATGATAAAAGTAACCTCTGGTCCTTTTACCATAGCAGACTTCCAATACATCCCTAGTTTGCTTAATCAGACCTTTTGATTGCTTAATCAGACCTTTTGATGTGCCTCTTTTGGTTGCTTTCTAGCTTTACCGAATGCTCGTTGAGACCTATACTCTTTCTGCTTTCAGACAAGTAGCTAAGTCTTAATATATTTTTTATTTCTAAATTTGAAATCATACACTATTAAAAGTTCTTATTCTAAAGTAATGAGACTGTCCATGTATGACTAAATAATCAGCCAATAGGAATGTTGTTTTTGCCACGTCACGCACGAACTTTTGTCTCCATCTCTTCGCTTTTACGATCATCGCTCCAACTTCTCCTTTCGTCAGAACCACCACACTCATGCCGTCTCCACCGCTACACGAGTTCGTTTTCACCATTGAAACAGCCACAGTTTGAGAATGTTGAGTCGAGAAGAATTCTCATAGAACAGAGCGGTCTTATTTGTGCCTCACGGATCGTTTGGGTTGAGTTTGGCTCGAGGAAAATGAAGCGAGCGATTCATTTTCTTCAGATCGAGTGTTTCACGAGCTTCGAAGGTAGTAGGAAGTTCGGCGCCGAGGACCATAAATCGAGCGTGCAGATCTCCATGGGCTTGGTCGATTCGTACTTTTTGGGACATGAGACTTTGGTTTGGGGCACATCTTCTCCACCATGAACGCTCTGCAACTCACGTACAACAATGGCTGATCTTTTGAGAAATTACAGGATTGGCCCCTGTGTTTTGGGCCCTTTTTATTTCGGCCCCAAAACTTTTATATTGTGCAGAAAAGTCCCTAGATTTGCCCCAGAACTTTTAATTATGTTCCCCAGCCCTCTACGTATGAAATATGTACAAATGCAACACGTAATGAACATAAATGGACTGTTAAACACTAAGCATGACAATAACAATTTCACAAAACAAAATGCTATTATGGGACAACAATTATAATAACATTTATCTCTAGAAGCATAACAAAATGCTATTATTTCACAAAACTTGATATAGTGTGAACAATGTTATACCAATATTGTGTAATATTATTTATCATATCAAATATTAAAATAATGTATTTTATTAATTTTTGTTTGGTTATAGATATATTATTTTTAAATTATAGTTATACCTTATATTTTGTTTGTATTTTTACATTACTAAATTACTAAACTATTATTGTACTTATATTTTTAATTAATCATATAACTAAATGAATATTACCAATAACATTAAACCTTAACAGAATAAAATGTTTTTCTTTTCAAAAAGTAAAAAATTTTCATATCGAATAATATTAAAATAAATAAATATATATATATATATATATAAATTTACTACAAAAATAATATATATATATAAATAAATATAAAATTACAAAATTTTAATAATTAAATATAATAAATCAGTTACAAATAATTAATTTAATAAATTACCAAAATTAAAAAGTTAATAAATATAAAAAAATGTTTTGGTGTAAAGTTTAGTGTGACAGTTGGAGATGAAAAATAAAGTTTAACACCAAATTCCGTGTCAAGGTGGAAAATGCTCTTAATAATGTTGTGTTATTTTATTTTTATGGATTTTCACACTTTTTATTTAGTTTTGTTTAGTTACAAAGAGAATTTGATTGAAAATTTGTATTATTGGAGACATCATTAAGCAATATAAATTATATTATTACATTTAGCATCTAAACAAAAAATTAAGTTTTATCATTTTCAATAACCATTCACTTATATGTTTAAAGATATGGTCTCTGATCAACTATCTATATTATTAAAAGAGAAGTACCCATATAAAATACCCCTGAGTTTTTTTAATTATTTACAATGTTATGCCACTGAAGTTATTTATTACCCTACTTTATAGGATTCTTTGTCTTTTCACTTTAATTAATGCATTTCCAAAATCAAATTTTAACTAAAAAAAATTATGGCAACAATAATTAATGAAAATAATTATTTTCATATACACTTTTCGTAATTAAATAAATAAATTATATAGAAATTTTTTTACTAATTCCATATACATAATAAGTAATTCCAATATTAATTAACCTACCTTTTAGGATTTTTTTCTTATTAATTATCTACATATCTTTAAATAGTTAATGAAAAATATTTTTTTCAAAGATATATAATTATATTTTTATTATTTATAAGTAATAACTAAAATAAAAGTAACAAAAAGAAACATTTATATAATATATAATAAAAAGATTAATATAAACCTATCATGTTATGTATATTTTTATATAAATAATAGTTCAAGGTAAATTCAGAATAATAAAAGTTAAAAAGTAGAAATATATAGGACCATATATTTTAAATAGTAAATTAAACAATTTAGTTATACATTATGATAAAATTTTGATCCATAAAAATAAAATAAAAACATTTGTGCAGATATACGGGTCATATTTTTAAAATAAGTATGACACAATGATAGTTTATAAGATAAAATAAAATTACTCAATATAAACTATAAAATTGTGTGTTTAAAATGTCATTTTAAACGGGTAAATTTAGAAATATATATTATCACTTATAAAATATATAAAAACAAACACTTGCGCGGATCAAACAGCAAAATTTTTGGTATTCTTCTATCAAAATTAAACCCATCAGTAATTTGTAACCATTTAATTGATAATTCATTTTTATTTTACATCATTTAGTATAAACCTAAAAATTAAAAGAAAATAAAACACCCGCCCGGTCGGGCGGGTCATGGTCTAGTAGAGTATTAAAGTAACATTGATTTCACAATTATCATACTGAGAGATACCTTTAGAAAAAAAAAATGATGACTGCACATTTCTAAAACATAACTTTGAGGTACAATATTATGTATATGTCATATTAATTCAACATAACTAAACATATAAATTCATATAATTAATAATACATTTGTTGTGTGAATAACTTCTAAAATATTTTTTTTTTTAACATTCTAAAAGAAACATAGTAAATGATAAAAAGAATAAAATGAAAACAATATAACAGAATAAAAAAATATATTCATGAAATATAATATTACATTTTTACAATAATTTATGCTATGTATTATCAAATTTTGTTTTACTCAATTCAATATTGCACTATCAGACATATTCAAAATGGTTTCAGTCTTAAACCAACACTCAATAATAATATTTTGAATTCATGATTTAAGTTTACAACAATGTTATTAATTTTTTTTCCTTATACACTTATTTTATAATACAATTTTGATATTTTATTTAAGCCAGTATACAAACAACACAATAATTGCACACTGACTATTTAACTTTTAAAAAAGATGTTATGTCAAATGCAACAACTTATAAACATGTAAAAATTTATAATTTTCAAAATATGTAATCCGCGCATAGCGCGGAAAAAAATGATCTAGTATATGTAGAAAGTAAATTAAGTAGGACCTACATAATACATAAACAATTTTGGGATATTATTAAAAGTATTTTGTTAAATTTTAATTTTTTGTTTATAAATAAAAACTGAATTAAAATGTTAATTATATTTATGATAATTAAAATTTTAATCAAATAATTTTTGAAACTATATTCTAAAAGATTTTGAAAATATTTTGTTAGAATTTTCTTAAAATTATTTATTTTTATTTCAAAGAAAAATTAAAGATATGAAAAAATATTATAAGGATATTATGTAAAATTTATAAATTTTTTAAGAATAGTCCAAAATAAAAAATCACACATGAAGTGAGTCATGACTTCTCTTTTAATATAATAGATTTTTCTTTATTTCTCTTGTTCAAAAAGGTGGTTTTGCCTTTAAGCTTAGAAAGGGAACATAACTGAATATCTGGCTACTGGTAATGGACAATCTCAGATATCTGCGTCTTCGTTGCCAGAAACAAAGAGTTTCCAATTGAAGAGTAGGCAACAGAACTGGCTAGTTGGTTTCTCTGACGCAATACTCTTGTTTTTGCTTTAATATTAAAGAATATAATTAAAAAAATCACACATGAAATGAATCATAATTTTTCTTTTAATATAATAAATACATTTATTTAAAAATTCTAACAAATCTGTTTTAATTTTTTTTTTTACAAGATCTTCCTTTTTGATATTACATTTAAATAATTTCACTAATTTTGAAATTAGTTTTGAAATATTATTATACATTAATATATTCATTTAACGTTTATAAAATGAAAAATAAAAAATTATATCATATTTATCTATTGTATAATCATAAGTTCATAACCAATCATATTAAAAGAAAATTATTATATTGAGCTAAATATAATAAAATCGTATTAAATTGATAAATTTATATATATTTTATTTTCGTAAGTGTAAAATATTTATGTTCAAAAATAAAATCTAATACGTTGGTAAGACGAATTAACATTAGAAAACTATATAATATATGTATAGAAATTAACATGTATTTCATTAGAACTAGTAATATAAAATATTTGTAACTATTTTAATCCTGATATCTTTTCATTTTAATTATAAATATATATTTATATTAAAATTTAATTTTTTTAATAAATCTGTGTGTACAAATATTTTTACAATAACTTAATGTATTTTAAGTTTTCGTTATAATATGAAAAATTTAAATTCTATCCTATTTTATCTTCTTTAAAGTCATAATCATCATGTTAAAAAGACTTATTTTATTAAACTAAATATGATAAAAGTATATTAAATTTATAAATTTTATTTTCATAAATATAAGCTATTTATTTATAAAAATATAATATGACGATAGAACAGTTTAAAATTACAAAACTATATAATACATGTCTAAAATTAACATATCTTAAGCTTTTGTATATACAATAATATATTATCGAAAATGAATAAACATAAAAATACTGGTAAAATAAAATCTAATCTACTAAAATAAAGTCTTATTTTTATCTACTTATCAATTTTTGTCATTTAAGTTTTGGACTTATTCATATCTCACTAGAACATATCAATACAATTAAAGTATGAGATATTTTTTTAATCCTCTTAATTTATTTTCAATATTACAAATGTTCCTATTTTTATGACACGCAATATTAATCAGTTTGATTATCAGTAGATACAGTTAAATTTATATATAATTTGAATTTTAGTTTATATATGAATATTAAATTAATTTTAATCTCTAAATATATTTATCATAATTAGTATTATATATAATCAATTTTCGAAAATAAATGCTAAAAAGATTCTGAAAAAAAACATTTCAAAGGTTTTGTTAGAATATTCTTACAAATATACGTTTGTATTTCAAATAAAAATAAAGATATTGAAAGATATTCTAATTAAATAGGTAAATTTTATATAGTTTTTGAAAAATATTTCAAATTAAAAACAAAAATCCCCAGTTCATAGCTAACAAAATTATTAATATATTTTCTGAACCCAAAACAAAATTTCACAGGCAAATCAGAATCAAACCGAAAATTAATATATACTATCTAGCACAAACGGAATTTAAAAAAATATCACTAATCATTTAAAATTAATTTTAAAAAATAATTATAAATAATTCAGCGCAACCGCGCGGGTCAGAATCTGGTTCAGCTTTGAAATACAGATCAGAATTTACTATAAATTAAATACAAAATAATTTTCAATATGTTTTCTCATGAATATATTAATTTTCTTAATAACTAAATAATAATAAAATAAGATAAGTATATAATAAAAAGTGACAAATACATACGGTTTTAAGCAATTGATTAATATAACATGTAAATTATAATATTATTCTATTTGAAATATATATATATATATATATATTAGCATTTAAGTATATGATTAACGTTAAAAATATATACCACTTATGTTAAAAAATAATATTTATGCATATAAAGATGAAAAGAAACATCCAAAGTGGAATTGATCGGGGGTGCTTGGTCGAAGCTCCAGTAGGTCAAAAACTAGTTTAAATTAAAAAAGAAAGCCGGAAAGTCTTTGTTTTCGTTTCTTATTATCTGATTCTAAATACTGAACAATTATTATAATTTAGTTATATAATAAATATTTATTCTTGTATGAGCACGGAAGAGTCACCTAATGCTACATATGTAACATGCATATCCTTTTTAAATATCTTCTCTATTAAAAGAGAAGTACCAAATTTATCTACTTTTATAAGTCATGTTGGATCATGTCATTAATTATTTAATTTATTGATTGTTACATTAACCAATCAAATATAGATTATTTTCAAAATATCTTATTAATTAATAAGGATATTAATAATAAATAAATTTAAATATAACAAAATCTGTTGAAAAAATCTAACAAGATCTTACCAAAAATTTTAAATATTTTGTTATAAAAAAAGTATTTCTTTATTTCGTTATTAGATATAATTATAATTAAAACTAGAATATAAATCATATATTTAAAAAAATGTTATATAATTATAAAATGAAAATATACCCGCACGGATGTGCGGGTGAAACTCTAGTAAACATTTAAGTTTGAAAATATAAAAGTGTTAAGTATGTTAGTGTTTTTTCAAGAAAAAAGTATATTAGCGTATCAAGTTTTTAAACACGACTTTAGTTGTGAGACAAAAATCACAAATAAATTTGTATATTTCTTTTAGTTTACATATATAACTTGTGAGATAATAAAAGAAATCTCTTATTACTTTAAAATATTTATTCGTATATTTAAATAAAATAAATAAATATTAAAACTATGTAATATACACATAATAATAAATCATCACGAAAACAAAAAGTATAATTAATATATATATATATATATTAGTATAGCAAATTATTAATTAGTGAAATATGTTAAAAAGTACAATATGTTTATATATATACATTATTGGACATAAAAATGATATTTCACATTGAGTTTAAATATATGGGCTTTTTCAAATATGATCCAAACAAAAAGTAAAATGCAAAAATAAGCTATGATATTTTTTGAAATTTTCATTTACCATAATAGTTCAAGAAGTTTGGATTATTCATGAAAACACCATCATTTTTTCGTAAATAAATGTTTTACTATATCATTCTTATCTTCATCAAGTATTTATAATATTGTCATCAATATACAACATAATTACCGAGAAGTATTTAAAATAAGAGACAACAAAATTCAATAAAATGCTTGAAGAATAATTTATAATACATAATCCATGGAGGCAAAGAATCTAGTTAATATAAAAATTATTTCTTACATTAAAATATGTATATCTTTTTAAAAAAATCACAAAATAATTTAAAAATATAGAACTCACAAAATATTTATTATAATTTTTTTTTTGTTTTATATTTTGATTTAAGATTTTGTGATTATGGTTTAGTATTTAAGAGGTAGGGATTGAAAACGGAGTGATTTAATAATTTTACCTTTTAATAATTGTTATTTAAAAAAATATCGTTTGTTATTTTTTCCGAATTTTTTTTAATTAATAATTGGCATTTGCTTTTAATTAATAATTAATAATTGATATTTGTTTTCTGTGTGCCTATAAATAATTTTCAACTAAATTAAAATAAAGTGAAATAAAACTAATCTGAACTGAACTAGAATTAATTTTGATTGGATACAGATAAGAGTTCTATTAGAACTAAATTAGCGTAACCAAACAAAATTAAATCTAAATTAAACCAAAATTTTAGCCGAAATGTCCATCCCTAGTCACTGACTCTCCTACGGATGGCTATTGGTTTAAGGAACTGCATCAGTTTCATCTCTCCATTTTTTTCATATAATCGTTCTGCTTTACAACCAACTGATCCACACTCCATTTAGAGGAAATGTTATGTTTCTACATAAATGTTACAGAACCACGCTTCTTATATAACCAGTCTCAAATCTTACATTTATGAGTTTTTAATGAGTAAAATGACGTAGTATATAACATCTAGGAACCTGTGGTGTGAGATTCAATCATAGACTTGGCAATCCACAAGAGGCCTGGGTCATTACGTTTCAGTACCAAATATGGTTCTTCTGTCCCTGTGCCTTCTGCCACCATCTCTTCCACAAAGCCAACCACTGAAAGGATCTCAACCGCAGCTGCAAAACAATCCCGTCTTAACACACATACTTATATCATACACAGTCAGTGATCAGAAGATGGAGAACTGAAGAAAACCTGCGAAGTTGAGTATCTTGCGCTTAATTGCTGGGTTTCCCTGAAATGGCATTCATGTAGTTGAACATATCAGACATTTGATACATTAACTCAACCAAGGAAGAATATTACATCAGACTTCAGAGACCTACTGAATTCACATACCTTACGCAGCCTTTTGAATTTCATTTCATTTGGTTGCTCAATTATGTTCCTGGACCATTAAAAAAAAAAAAGCAAGAAAATAAATCAGTATCTTCATTCACATAACAATAGACTTTAATCTCTAGACACGCTTGTAAGCTTCCAAGAGTGTACCTCACTATTTTAAGAAGCATTTGGAGCACATTGGTTGCTTCACCGGAGCTGATTTCAGTTTTCAAGGCATTTATGGCTTTCTTGAGACGGTTAGAGATGATGGTAACAGAGTCTTGGATCCTCTGAATCTCCATATCATCTGGATCTAGCTCATCAACCTCAATGATTGTTTCATCTCCAGCAGGTCTATTGAAATTACCATCCGACATAACTGTGTCATTTGATTTTTCCATGTTTTCAACTTCGGCTACACTTGTGTGTGTTTCCAAGTCATCCGGATCAGGTTCAGCAGGATGGGCAGTATCACTCCCGTTTTCAAGAGATCCCGAGTGATGTTCTGGTGCTGATGCATCTTCAATGGTATCGTCGGGATCAGGCTCAAACTCACTCCTGGAATCAGAATGAGCTTCAGGGAAAATTGGCTGTTTATTCTCATCTCGAACACAAACAGAGTCATCATGATCAGGTTCTTCTCTCAGTTTGGAAGCACCAACGTCACTACTGTGGGAGAGACGGCGATAAGCAGCAGCAACAGACGATTCACGAGCATTTCCCAGATGATCGTCTTGATTTCCACCAAGCCTTTGAGCAAAGTTTCCATCTCCAATTTCATCAAACAAGTCCTCTTCATCATCATCATCAAAGTCCTTTGTAACTTTCGCTCCATCCAAAGTGTGACCCCTTGATTTAGTCCAATCTAAGCTTTCAGCTTCTTTGTTCAACTGTCACACAAACGCTTTTTTTGCAAAAAAATCTCCAACAAAATAAACCTGAGACTGAGATAACAGACACATATACTTTATATAAATATTACCTGTCTATCAAGAGCATAAAAGTCTTGATCATGTTCCGTGTATACCATGTGAGCCTGAAATTATGATTTACATTAGAATATTAGCTCTCACAATCAGACTTAGAAAGAGATATTCAGATTTTAGTAATAAACTTACAAGCTCGTGCAATAGAGTCTTTTTGATGCTCTGGTACTTCCTAAATCCCTTTAGATCATCAGTCCGAAGACGCAAAGAAATCTCTTCTCCTTGGTTCTATACACCAGTGATGAGCCAAAGCAGAATATTTGAGAAACTCAAAGACTATGAAACACAAAAGAAGTGATAGTGTACCTTGTTAAACCCAAGAAGGCATTTCGGACTAACACCAACATAACCAACAGGAGCAAGTTCTGTCATAATCCCTACTCTCCAGCGATGCTACAAAATAATAAAGCGAAACCAATTGGTACATTTTAGCGAGCGATGATGGTATTGCAGGAATAAAGTGTATATATCATAAATATAAAATAAGAACCTTGTTCATAATAGCGATAATACCAGGGTCGGATGCAAGCATGTGCATTCTCTTTAAAGCATCAGCAGCAGGAGGGTTTAACTGCAGGAAAAAGTTGACAGAATCATCATCATCATCTACCTTGAGGAGTTTGAAAGAGAAAGAAGCACTACAAATAGTGAGTTACTTACCTCTACACCAGGGAGTTGAAGAGTACGGAAAGCAGAGAAGATGTAAGGCCCCTGTGGGAGCTTGATTGAAGTGGTGGAGAACTTTTTTAGCCTAAGTCTTTTCTCCTCGTCCTCGAAGCCAAGTATTCTCATGTCAGATATTGCATCTTTTTGAACTTCATTGGCCTCTTCTTCAGTCATTCCCATCATTCTGATAGTTTTTCCCTAAAGAAAGTAAACCAAAGAATAAGCATTTTATCAGACAAAGACTTCTTTATTTTTTTTTTTTTTTTGCAAACCTCAGTTATGGAAGATTCGTGCAAGCTCAAGCTGGAGTGCTCATCAGAAAAGGGAAGTATCAAGTTTGAGCCTTTTTCATTCAACCGAGGAACGATCAGACGGAGCGTCTCCGCCGTAACGTCAGTTAACTTTCTCAAATCACAACCCAGATCCTTCAGGTTAGCCTTGGAATCGATCTCAACGGTGTATTTGTTTCCTCTCCAGGTGACAGACACTTTCATTCTTCTTCCACAATCGTCCATCCTGGAAGAATATATTATTTTCAAGAGAATAAAAGCAAAGGGGTAAGTAATTTTCTTCAGTAAATAATAATTACAAAAAAAAACTACGACTTCATGAAAACTACAGAGATATTCAAATCTAAAGACACAGAATAAGAAATGATCAAAAATCCCTTCCGGACAAAATCGTTTTCTAGCAATTGCGCGTTATGTTTAAGAGTCAATTTTACTGACAAGATTTCAAAATCAGACGGTCAAACTGTTCTTCGGACAACGAGAAACGATTGTCGAAATATGACCCTTAATTAGATGCCCAATTAAGAGTTGAAAGGTAAAATCAAGAGCCTAAGGGGGACTATTAGAATCAAAGGAAAGGAAAGCTTACCGAACTATGGATGGATTAAATTTTAGCTAATTACGACGATCGTTGATGTGGATCAACTTTCTCTCTCTCTTCTTTCTTTTTATTTTATCGGAATTTGAGTTTCGCGTTGCTCTGGTTCTCGGGAGATTCACTTTTTCTTTAATAGATTAGCTAGGTGGTGTTTGTTTCACCTCATCTCCGTTCAGTTAATCCATCTAGATGATTATCTAAATGGTCCATCCAAATTTTTTCAGATTGTTTGTTTATCCATCCAAATGGTATATCTAGATAGATCATTTAGATAAATTCATGTTTGTTTATCTACTTTTCATTTCCATCCACAAGAATTTAATAAAAAAAATTACCAAAATATCCTTGTTTTGATTTAATAATATGTATGATATTTATTTTAACTATATTAACTTTTATAATTTTGATGGGAAAATGTTTTTTTTTTTTTTGCGATTTTGGTGAAAAACACATTTTTGCAATTTTGACGGAAAAACGCATTTTTACGATTTTGAAGGGAAAACGTGTTTTTGCGGTTTTGAAAGGAAAACGTGTTTTTGCGGTTTTGAAGGGAAAACGTGTATTTGCAGCTTTGACGGGAAAATGTGTTATTATGGTTTTGACGGGAAAACGCGTTTTTCGGTTTTAACGGAAAAATATATTTTTAACAGGAAAACGCGTTTTTGTGGTTTTACAAGGAAAACGAGTTTTTGCGGTTTTGATAGAAAACACGTTTTTGCGGTTTTGATGGAAAAACGCGTTTTTGCGGTTTTGACGGAAAAACGCGTTTTTGCGGTTTTGGCGGAAAAAACGTTTTTACTGTTTTGGCGACAAAACTTGTTATTTGCGATTATGGGGGAAAACTCGTTTTTGTAGTTTTGACAAAAATGTGCTTTTGTGATTTTGAAGGGAAAACTTGTTTTAGCGATTTTGGCGGGAAAACTCGTTTTTGCAATTTTGACGGGAAAACATATTTTTACGGTTTGACAAGAAAACGTATTTTTACGGTTTTGACGGGAAAACGTATTTTTACGGTTTTGACGGGAAAACGTGTTTTTACGGTTTTGACGGGAAAACGTGTTTTTACGGTTTTGGTGGAAAATGCAATTTTGTCATTTTATGGAGAAATGCAGTTTTGCCATTTTTTTGTAAGTTACAAAATATAGTATGTTTAGATTTGTAATTTGTGAATTATATAAGGGATATAATAGATATTATACAATTTTGGAAGAATCATCTCCATCCAAATGGTCCAAATTGGTCCATCCAGATGGACTTCAAAATTAAGTCTAAAATTTCAAAATCATCCAGATGATCCATCTAGATGAGTTGTACTTTTAGTGTCTAAACAAACAAAACTTTCATCTCCAACCAGATGAGTCATCTGGATGGTGAAACAAGACTTATTCTTGGGTTCACCCCCTGGGGTGAACCTCTAGATTCACCAACCAATAGGATGATGTTATTTCATATTTGATATATTTTTAAAAAGGAAACAAAATCTTGTCAAGTTATGTTTTTAAAATAAAACTAGAAAAAATAAATAAGAATAATAATATTTACAAAAAAGGAAAAAAATTCTTTAAAAATATATTTTAACATTATATTATGTTTTAAAATAAAAGATAAAAATAAATAAAACATTAATAATTGCAAAAAAACAATTTAAAACAAAAAAAATTTTAATATATTTTAAAAATAAAAACATGTCTTTAAAATAAAAAGATAAAAATAAATAAAAACAGTATAATTGATTAGTATTAATTTATCCAAGGATTGAGCTTTTTCCAAAGGGTTTATGATTTACCCAAGGGTTTAGGGTTTAGGATTAGGGTTTAGGGTTTAGTATTAGGGTTTGGGGTCTAGTGTTTTAGTATTAAATATTTTTTTAAAGTTTTTTTTTCCTATTTTAAATATTATTATTTTTTATTTATTTTATCTATTTTTCTTTTAAAAACATAATATAACTTAACAAGATTTTATTTCCTTTTAAAAAAGATATCAAACATAAAATAACACCATATTATTGGTTGGTGAACCTAGAGATTCACCATAAACGGTGAACCTAAGAATAACTCGTGAAACAAAGAGGCCCCTACTCTTACAAATGCCTCTCGTTATTATTACAATTCTTATTTTCCAATAAATTTGCTCAAAAAGCCTATTTTCCACTAAGCCCAACATTATTGGATAACTAATGTAAAATTCTATTTCATTACTAATTTGAAATTAGTAAAATATTTATATAATGTTTTATAGTTAAGATGTTGCTAAAATCTTTTTAACAGATTTGTTAAAAAGAAGGGAAATTGCAGTGTACACACAAGACTTATGTCTTAATTAGTATAATACACATTTTCCATTATCGAGACAGTTGCAGGCAGTGTTGTTTTACCATTTTAACCTTCTCCTTTCCCTTTCTATGTCCACCGGTTACATGTTTCCCTTTTATTTATTTTTTCATTTTCTTTTGTGATAAACCAAATCACACGCAATCAAACCTGTCAGGCAAGTGGAGGCTTTTGCAAGTATCGAAACTTCCCCATTTGCTTGTTAATATTGGTAACATAAACCTTTTCAAATCCCTATGTCTATATTATGTTCTGTAGATCCATTATTCTTCTTCATCTCTCAACCTCAGATTAATAACAAGTCTAGATATATCACAATCATCTCCTCTTTTTCATCACCCCCGATGGATCAAAGCGATGAAAACCACTCTCCACCCCCATTCCCTCAGCGAATGTTCGCAATAGGCGATGAACCTGTCGGCGTTAGAGTCACACCCTACCACAAACCTAGATGCATTCGCAAAATCCTTGACGCTTTGGAAGCAGATGAAGTCCAGTTCATCAAGGACACCCCTTTCGGCAAACTTGTCGAAATTGCAGAGTCTCCTCCGTTCTCCGGCAGATTTGGTCGGTTTCTTTTATCAAGACAATTGAAGGTCGTCAAGAAGCATGAAGTCTGGTTTTTATTTGCCGGTAAACCAGTTAGATTCTCTCTTAGGGAGTTTGCTCTAGTCACTGGTCTTAATTGCCGAAACTACCCTCGTCCTACAAAGAAGAATAGTATGAAGAATATGTTAGAGAGGCCATACTGGGGAGAGCTTTTTGGGTCTATGAGCGAAGTTACAGTCAGCTATGTTATTACCATGTTGAAGAAGAAGACGGTAGCTGCTAAAGAAATGAGATTAAAGTATGCTCTACTTGCATTACTTTCGGCTGTCATCCTCCCCACATGCCATAATCCTCGCATCTTGCATTCATACGCAGAGAAGATCAAAGAAATTGATAATTTCCTTGCGTATCCGTGGGGATGCACATCCATCGAATTGCTATTAAGTTCGATTAAAGAGAGGGACAAAGTATCTCTATCTCAGAAAACGATTGCTCTTAAAGGGTTTGTTCTAGCCATACAGCTTGTCATGATAGAAGCAGCTCCTTCACTCCTTCGAGTCGTCCAAGCAGGCGGGTCATCTGGATCTGAAGGATCAGACGACGATGACTTTGTGGATGATGATAACGAGGGGAAGAAAAGCATAAATTCGGCCCGTGTGCGTGATATAGATTCATCATGCAAGGTATATGTTCATTTGTCCATTAATTATCTCACTAGAAATGTTTTGTAATCCTGTTTTCTTTTTTTAACAGATTGACATTGTTTCCATTATTGCTGAGGGAGTTGAGCTTGATAATGTTAGTCCGGAAATCCATTGGTCCGACGATGAAGATGACCTTCTTGTGCTAAACTTGGAGAAGTCTATTCAGAATGGCTTTAGTTTCACCAATGCTAATTTTGTCGGTGGCGCGACAACAGCCGATGTTAATCGCATGCGTGAAGATGCTCAAAAAGAACTCAAGTCACGCAAGAAAAAAAAAGACCTAGACCAGACGTTAACACTCCTAGGCTAGATGCTGAATATGTTGTTACCACTGTGAAAAACTGTTTTCTGCAGACATGGCTCGGCTAGAGGAGGAAATCAAGAACATAGGCCAGACGGTAACAGAGTCGCACAGGCAGATGCGATGTTGCATGCAAGACATGTTTGATACTTTTCAGAGGAACATTGCTAACATGATCCCCACACAGTGCTCTCGAGCCCACACTGATACCCCCCATGATTCTCAGGCAGATATCCCTGATAATGGGAACAAGTCAGCCTCACAGCCAAACACGTCTGAAACTCGCTCCATCATCCAGGATGCTTTGTTGTTCGCTAGAACAGTGGCTCCAATCTCAGAAAATGTAAGTATCATCTAAAACCTCAGTCACAAACCACAACCCATATGTTTTACAATTGAATATAATCGTTGCTGTTATTTCTTACAACATTGTCTAGGTCCCGTTTGCCGGAAACTCACTCAATTGAATATAATCGTTGCTGTGTTTCATTGTTATGATGGCTTTTGTGTCTTATATTTATGTCTTGCATGTATGTTAACTTATATAATATTATGTTAACTCTTGTAATGGTTGTTTAGCCAGCCAACAAATTATAACACTCGTATAAAAACTAAAACTAATTTGTTAGGCTAAAATAGGAAGAGGAATTTTTTATTTATAATAACAAGGCTATACAACCATAATTCCTACAACCACTCATGGATTGGACAACTACTACTAATATCCCCCACAAGATAATTAGTCATGTCTCATCATGAGTCCACCGCTTTCCATTACAACTCGTCCTGTAGCCTTAAATCTCCTCCTCTATGCTTCACTTACTTTAGTTATATTGCTTCCTTGCAAGTGGCTTTGTTGTGTCCAAAACCCTTGCATCGGCTGCACAAAGTCCTCCTATTGATACGTTTCATCTGTAAAAAATATGACACACACAAGTTGTTAATTAATCTAGTCTTCTCATCACTCTTTATCTATGTCTAATCAATTTTACTTTGAGAAACTTACAATCTTCTCTCCCCTTGAAAAGAACCTTTGCTTCTTTGGCCTTCCTAGTGGGCGCCTTGTAACCGGAGGACACAAATTCATTCCCCCAAAATTGGTAACCAAATCCGACAAACCCGTGTAGTCCGGAACCGGCAACACACTCCCTGAATATGCAGACCTCAGTACCTCCACAGTATAAGCAGATAACACCAAAGAATCTACGGTGTACTTCCCTTTAAGTGTCGAAGCAATAGCGTGAGAACATGGTATTGCAAGCAATTGAAATTCGCCACAGCTACAATTTTTGTTAGCCAAGTCAACATGAAAACCGGCTCCGTTTTTGATACGCACCTCAAACTCATCTTCACCAATCATAGTCACCACATATCCACCAGTCATCTCGAAATTTTTCGAAACAATATCTGAAACCTTGGGTGTAAGTGTACCCATATTCTCCTGTGCTGCCTCCCGGCGAGATGCAAACCACGCAGTTAGCTTTCCGCGAATGAACTCAACCAAAGGTATAACCGGATATTCTCTGGATTCACGCAGCACCGAATTCCAAGACTCAGCAAGGTTGCTTGTCATTATATTGTAACGATGGCCGGTGAAATGCGATCTAGCCCAATGTTCCACCCCAATATCGAGTAGATACTCTGCACATTTGGGGTCCATTGTCTTAATCTCTGTAAATATGGTGTAGAATTCTTGCAGCCTGAATGTCCTAGCAGCCTTCGCAACGAGATACTCCAAATGACGAGCTTTGAAGTTAGACCTAATGTTCCTCTTAAGAGGAACGACGCAGGTACAATGCCCGGCAGATGGAAATACCTGTCAAATACAACAATCGTGTCAACCTTCATTCATCAAATCTATCACGCTACAAGAAACAGTAACTTGCTAAGTCTTTTATGTATAAACGTTTCATTATTATCACGATACAAGAAAAATTACCTTGCTAAGTGCTTTTTGTATAGACATGTGTCGATCAGACACAAACACTAGTCCTTGGCTGCTGTCCATAAAAGCGGACAACCTTGTGAAAAACCATTCCCAAGACAAATCGTTCTCACTGTCAACAATGACAAAAGCCAATGGCAATATTTGGTAGTTGCCATCCTGGGCGGATGCGCTTAATAAACAACCAGCATATTTCCTCTTCAAGTGCGTTCCATCAACTACAACCACTTTCCTCATGAATTCGAATCCTTCAATACACGCACCAAACGCTACAAACATATACTTGAAACGGGTTTCTCCACCTTCCAGTGTTTCTGTCTCCAGCTCAGTGATTGTACCCGGATTCGCTGCTGCAAGTCGGTGTAGATAGTCCGGTAGCTGACTGTATGATGATTGAACGGTCCCCTTGGCCTTGTCAATAGCTACATCTCTTGAACGCCATGCCTTCCAGTATGATATATCCACACCATGATCGCCACGCATCATCTGTCTTATCTCACGTGGTTTTGGGCCGCCGCATGCCCCTCCAAACTTGCTTCTCATTAGCTCACCAATTACTGAAGAAGTGGCTTGGTCTTGGTAGCCGCCACGCTCGTCTACTGTACACAAATGCTCATGCACGACCTTCCTTATTTCAAAAACATCAGCCTCTTTTAGTTTTACCGCGTACACTCTCCAAGGGCAGTCTTTACCACAGCATTCCATAACCATTAGGCCTGGTTCAGACTTCCTACTCCTGTACCGAAACTTATGGCTTATTGCATAAATGGCCATATGTTGCTTGAATGCATCTCGGTTACACTCTCCAAGGGCAGTCTTTACCACAGCATTCCATAACCATTAGGCCTGGTTCAGACTTCCTACTCCTGTACCGAAACTTATGGCTTATTGCATAAATGGCCATATGTTGCTTGAATGCATCTCGGTTCCTGAACATCATCCCCACAACAATCTCGTTGCCGTAGGACCCAAGTTCCCCTGCTTGAAGTCAAAGTTAATTTTTGTCTTGCTACAATCAAGTTTAGTAAAACCATATATACAATTATAAATTCTAAACCAAGTTAATGTTTCTGAGACAACAAAATAGGTTTACAATGACATATATATGATTATACTTCTAATCCAATGTATTTATCACTTGGCTATAAAACAAATCATACACTTTAATTATATTTGTGTTAACCAAGTTAATATTTGGTTGGCTATAATCACACACTTAGATCAGCAGTTGTTATTCAACACTAAACGAAATCATTAGTCATCTTACTATTTCCTAACAGCAAAAATTTTACTCCTAAAAATATTCGATCAACATTCTAACAATAGTTATTAGCCGACTAATAAACATCGAACACTTGCTAAAACACATTATATCCGAACAACATTGAAGCAAAATACAAAACAACGATCATATCACTACATCCCACAAAAAACATCAACCGCAGAAAAACCAGATTCCCATAGGCTAGCTATAGTTACTCAACATCCACCGTCTGTGGTACTGCCCTCAGATGAAGTATCCTCTATCCTCTTCCCAGCTTTGCTAGTTCCATCCCCCTTCACTGCACAGCACATTGCTAACTTCATCATAGGTGGGAGAGATGTACCAGAGCCACCGGCCGGACCTTCAACGGCAGCAGTGGATGACAACACAAGTCCTTCAGCAGCGATCATCTCTGCTACACATTTACCCAATAATAATCTGTCAGCTAAAATATCAATTAAATCATGTTCATAGAAATTTATAAATATCTCACCTCTGTTTGGTTCTGGGATCACGCGGTATTCATTAGTTCCCATTATTATATCATTTGGGATTTTGACTTGATGACAACCGTGCATCAAGCTAACATCAGTTGACCCAGTCGATGACCCCCCCTCATCATGTCCAACTTCATGAGTAGCCAAGTTAACGACGTCATTGTTCGCGCCATTGGTAACTGTGACCACGAGATCCATAGACACATTCTCATTACTCGGGATCAGATTCTCATTTACCTCACCCTGAGCAGCGTTATCTTGATTGACTAGCTCTTCCAAAATCTGCATCCCATTGTCAAACATGTCTTCACTAGGTATATCTGCAGGTTGAGGACATTGGTAACCTACTACGTTTATCCCGACATCCCAAAAAATTGAGGGAGCATCCTCGTTTGCAAGCGCCTGTGTTGGAGGATCACCAGCTTCAGCAACCACTGCAAGATAACGAAATTTTATACATTTTATTAGCTGGATAACAGAAACGTTGTCATCGACCGATTATTATCTGACACTGTAAATTAGCATGCTAAATAACCTCATCATTTTAATTGACTCTCACTAGTTCGCAAATGTCATTAGCTCACTACAATTTATGTACACACTCTTTACAACTATAAAACTTTTGATTCATATTATTTTGCTAAACTATAGAACTTTTTATTCATTATTATTTGACAATGTAATTTAGCATGCTAAATAAATTGAACACTTTAATTGACACTTACTAGTTTGTAAATGTTATTAGCTTGCTACAAAGAATAAAGAACAATACTTTTAGAATGCTAAACTATAAAACTCTTGATTCATATTAATTTTTAAGTTTGGTTAACAAAAAACTTATATCATTTCAACTTACTCCTACAATACTTACAATATATTAGTATTTTTATACTACACTTAACCAACAAATTAAACATCATCGTAGTTAAACAAACACATGCAAACGTTTTGATCTTAAAGATTACAAGAAAATCGAATGTCTTACCAGTTTCGACATTCGCTTGGACTCCTTCAGCCATTGAATCATCATCGTCATCAAGCTCTATTATCTCCCTAACTGGTGCGGCTGGAGGGGCTGTTCCAAATCTGTTTCGCAGGAAGTTATCCGCAAATGCCATCTCAAGAGAAACTCGATGATAAAGTACCATTGCTTCCTCGGGGAATATGGCATTCATAATCCTCTCAGTTTGTTTTCCACGATCGCCAAATACAAGATCTGCATTATTTTTCAATCATACTTCATTAGGTTACACAAGATATTTTAGCATTTAAATCTAATTATGAATACAAATTTCTCTATTAGTTTAACCACTTACTCTCATACGTTGCTCTCGAGTGTGCGGTTGACGTTTCGTCAAACACATAGGACGTAGGTCCAATGTTGAATCTTGTTCGACAAAGAAATTGGTACTCGGCTACTCCTCTTGCTCCAAAGGTTACAAGCAACGAAATCTCACCCATCCACGCTCTCATATTCAGTAACATAGATAGTTGAGCAGTGTATGTGATCGTCAAGGGAGGTGTTTTATTACCATGTGGAGCCAGAAGCGCCACAGGCAGATGGTAAGACACGATCACTGGGGTTTGCGGTCCTAGACAGTAACGGCGGCGCACGATCCCGTCTACTGCCTCAAAGGTTTCAGCTTCACTTAGCAAAACCCTAAACCCGAAATCTACTGGATCAGTGAAAAACTCCCACTCTTGTATCATATTTTTCTTCCAAACTCCTTTCCAAAACCGCACACATCGAACCATGCTACAAAACAAAACACACCAGAAATAAATAAAAAATTAGTAACGGTCGTAGATTACAAAAACCTCATGCATTTGACCTACATATAACCTATTGCATGTACGCCAAAACAAAGCACCAGTAAACAAAGATATTTAGCTACGGCCTTATATTGTAAAAACCTCATGAATGTGACATTATATATCCGATTGCATGTACGCCATTAATATCAGGTGGCCAATAATGATTAGTTAACAGAGCAATGAATATACTATGGTTTCAAATCGAAACAAATGCACGATCGAAGAACATTAATGAATGAACGTAATTCTGGACAGAAACTAATACACTATCGAAGAACATTCTAACATCTAAGAGTTAATTTTTGTATTAAATACCTTTATTTTTTTCTGTAGATTCTCTGTGTTTTTTATGACCTTTGCTTGCCGTTTACCTTCCTTATATAGAGGAAGCCACCAAAAAATTTTGATCCAACTCCCCCACATAAACTTTCTGCAACCCGACAGAGTATCTTTTCGCGTCGATTTTCCTCTACATGCAGACGTTGTGACACTGCAAGAAAGCTTGTCATTGGTCATCTTGTTATTTAGCCGCCCTAACCTAATAAAACGGGGGATTTTACTCTAGGTCAATCATTACAACTTTTCCCAATTTTCTTATTTATTTATTTTTATCAAAATAATTACATTTTACCTGCTAGCAACCGTGTCACCTGTTATGCACTCGATGTTTGTATCTTTGGCGTAAGGTTATACTGGACATTTCACTCAATTTCGATTTTGCCTTCTCCCNCCCCCCCCCCCCCAATTTCTTTGGCTTAGGCAGTTTCCTAAATTGTATATTCTTACACGATTTACACCAAATTAACTCTAAAAAGAATTAATATATACATTTATATTTAAAATAAAAGATATCAAACAATATTTGGATTAAAATAGTTATAAAAATATGAAATATATTTAATAAATTTTGTTAGTAATGAACCAAATAAAAAAAATCCCACATTTCATGAGTCATGATTTTTCTTTTAGTATGATAGATGACTATTCTGACTTTTTGATACAGTGAATATCAGATGGACATTCTAAATTATAATGTTTGATGATATTTATTCCAATACGGCTACAAGAATTTAGAGTAAGAATGCAGTAAATATCTATTTTACACCGACTGTCTCTGCAATAACTCAAAAGCTTTGGCAAGAACCGGCATGAACCGGTTTATATCAACGGTCACGTTCTGCCCTACCAAATAGGTCGACTTAAACGCCGTCCACCCGCGTCTCGCAACCGCCGATGGATACCTAACGACCTCGTGATCGCGTCCGTACTGCTGCGCAAGCGAGCTCTCCTCCGCCTTAATCTTATACTCCAAATACCTCATATTCATCCCCTTCGCCGGCCT
This sequence comes from Eruca vesicaria subsp. sativa, assembly GCA_932364175.1. Taxonomy (NCBI): domain Eukaryota; kingdom Viridiplantae; phylum Streptophyta; class Magnoliopsida; order Brassicales; family Brassicaceae; genus Eruca; species Eruca vesicaria. Next base: position 220,525 of record CAKOAT010422932.1, on the reverse strand, counting down.
CCCAAAATACGTATCCGCCAGCCACTCATATCCACCGATCGGAAGAATCTGAATCACCACCGCGTTCTCCGGCAAGAACACCATGTTCGTAAGCCCCGCGCCGTGAACGCCGAGCATCACGTCGCACGAGTTCACCGTCTCCGCGAATCTCGCGACTCCTGTGTTCGCTTCCGCCACCACGACTTCGAATCCGATTCCTCCCGCCGCGTTCGCGATCTCCTCCGTGTTCGTGAACGATCGTGACCTAGCTCTCGATAAAATCAGGATCCGTGGCTTTCGCGGCGGACTCTCTCCGGTGCTCACGGCGGCGTTTCTCAGCGAGTATGCGTCTCTTAGGAACCTCCGGAAATCGGACATGGAATATTCCGAATAGGAAGGATCAATCGTCAGCTCTTTGAAGTACTCTGGATGGCGTTTGAGACCGACGATGACGGTGGTGAAACAATGCGTTTCATCTTCTCCGTCGATGTAAATCGGATCGTAATTCGAGAGACTCTTCAGTATCTCCTTGAATTTGTTGATCCACGGTTGGTTCTTGTTCGTCACGAGGAACTGGACTTCGCCGTTGAATCTACGCGCCGTCGTGAAAAGAGGAACCACGATGTCGGTGTAGTCGTGGAAGTTGTTCATCGAGTAACCTCCGAGAGAGAAAACAATCGCAGGAACGCTGTGATTCCTAACGCAACGCGATGAAAAATTGGCGTTCTCTAACTGATCAGCGTTTTGTGTTAATTTCACCGTCCATTCTCTAACGCGACTCATGGCCACAAGGTCACCTTTTCGCGCGTAAGGTCTCATTTGCCACGTGGAGTTTCCGGAAAACGCAGACGTGATCGTGGTTAAAATCGTCGCGGATTTACCGTGGACCCTTACGTCGCCGTTTAATTCGCATATCTCTGTTCTTGATTGCTTCTTACATTTTATCGTTTCATTACCGTCTAAACGTTCACCAATAGAAAAAAAAAAACATATTCATACTCATGAAAGTATGATGAAATTGATTAAAACGATTAACAAAAAAAAAGACAATTGTTAAGAATGTGAACCTGAAACAGATTCTTCATTGGAGATTGAAGTGGGTGTAGTACAGTTAAACGAATCAAGATGATTCTTGGGCAAACTTGTGTCGCTGCAAACACTAAGCTTGTCATCTTCAGAACTGGTTAAGCTCTTCGTATTTGTTGCATTTGATGTAATGTTATAGTTGCTCTTAAACGCTTGCGGTTTATGCGTTTCTGTTACTCTCAGCATCCTTAGACCAGTATCCACTGATAATTGCATATTCACTGAACTAAGAAAGAAAAAAAAAACGTTAGTTAATTTTTGTTTCTGCGTTTTCAAAACGCTGTAAAGGGACTTGCCGGTTGGTAAGGGGCTGAGATAGGATTTAAAGACGGTGCAAAGAGTGAAGACGAAGAAAAGAGAGGCAATGAAAGCTCCATAACCAAGTCTCTTCTGCTCGTTTTTGCTAAAACTACGAGAAAGTATTGCATGGTAAAGAAGATCCTTCTCTTTCATTTTTCTGGTCTCTCACGTTACGCAAAACTTTTTATTTTCTTGTGTCGCAAGGAAACTCTAGAACCAGGGTTTACTCGCGAATGTAGAGGTGAATAGATGTGAGAGAGGGAAAGGATTTTTCGTATGGAGTATATATAAAGTCGTCTAGGACATTGTACTCGTGTTCAATGATTGTTTCTGAGAATTCGGGATGGATCACGAACAGAAGTTCTTCGTGCTGAAGATCAAAAGAATATAAAAGTTCAGTTCATTATTAACAAAAAAGACGATTTTATCAATTAATAAGTCTGGGGATTGCCGGCATTGGAGAGTATGGAATTATGGATTTGGTAAGAAGCTTAACGAATGCTCCCCACGTTTCTTCTTCTTAATTAGTTTCGCTTTAAGTAAATTAATGTAATAACACTAAACCATAATATAAAAGTACCGATAACAAATGAATGATACTCCATTTCCTGATATTAATTCCTTTCTTTTGGACTAATTTAATCTTCAAAGACGGCAGCCGTAAGATTTGTTCAATGTGATTATGTCAACCAGCAACTAATATTCATAGGGAGAATAATGTTTCCTACTGGTAATTTTATTTTCTCGTTACAATATAACGCTGAAGACTCCTACAATTAGTATCACTAGATCGTTTTTCCACGGTACGCACGGATAATTATTTTTAAAAATTCATAATTATTTATTTTGTGTTTATATGAAATAATTCATATTTTTATATGTGTTGTTTATGATATAGTTTTACTCTTGCATTTTCGTAATAAGTTTCTAAATTAGTTTACTAAAATACCAAAACAGAATTTAAAATACAAAAACAACAAGATTATTATATTTTGAGCTACATATAGAAGGTGTAGTTCTAATTCATGTATAGAACTTGACTCTTATTTTTCTTTTGAATTCCTTGATCATTTTAAAGATTTAGTTAAGTTTTTGAGAATTATGGTTGAACCTAATTTTTTACTTATATTCAATTTATATGTGTATGTAAATTTGGTTTTATAAATGATATTGTTTGAAATTTTTCTTCTTATTACACAAATTGTGTCATTTTATAATTTCAATATAATTTTAAAGGTTATACCTATTTAACTTAGTATTTATTGTAAAAAATGATTGCTATCTTAAAAATACCTTAATATCTCAATGAATATTAGTTAATCAGATGTAAATATTAGGGATAAACATGAATTCAATTATATTTTGATTTGTGTGAAAAATGTCTAAATGAAAATTGGGGTTTTTGCAAAACCAACCTAAAATTTCAAGTCAAACACAAAACCAACCTCTTTTTTTTGTCATTACTATTCACTCTTAAAAAACCTAAACTCTCCTCATGTTTCCACCTATTTACCAAAACGCCATTATTTTTAAATCTGATTTTATTTTCGAAAATTATAAAAAACCTATTACACCCTAAACATTTCTCCTTATTTACCATAATGCCATTGTCATCAATATTTGCAACCATCCAAAACCACCATTGATGAGCTCTTTAAGCTTGTGTTTATGAAATTTCAACCACTTATTTCACTTTCTAAACAAACAATACTTCATTTCCTCTCATTTCCTCTCTATTTTCATCTAAACATACCTCATAACTCTCATTTTCATAAACACAAACTTCATATTTTCGATTTTATCCACAAGTGGATCGTAAATGTTGCTTCTTTTGCTCATATTTGGATTCTAGACGGTGGAAAAGCTTGGAAACAAGCTTTAAACCGGTGTCAAGGTAACTCTTTACAAGCTTTTCGTCATATCTCTGATCTGTATCGCGAATGTAGACTGTATGATATGTCTACACATACGTGTAGACTTACG